>OMLF01021205.1:0-12835 GCA_900302615.1 Holocentrus rufus | reverse complement strand
GAGGTGTTTTAGCTGAAGAACAGAGCGGTTTTAGCGTGCGGCGCTCATGTGGTTCCACACTGTCACAGCCTCCATCTGGTGGTGAAGTGTCCGATGAAACACTTGAACCCCACAGTCATGAAGCAAACGGGGACTACCAAACCAAAGCAAGTCGAATGATTAAAGTCAGTTGGTTTGCACTAAACGGATCATCCGGCTGTACCCGCCTCCTGCTATGAACACAGTCCGTCAGTGAAACAATCTATGTCAGTTAATGTACCTAATCTGTTGACTTGGATAAGACATTTTGCAAAAGGACTGTCAAAAGAGATTTTGTAGACTATTAGAGCTGTAGATAGAGCTGTCATATATCATTAAGACAGGAAACAACACCTAAAAGCATAGTATTATTTAAATGGATGAGAAAAAAGTCCTTGGCATTATTTATGGCCTTAAAAGGTTTTAACCCTTTGAACCCACAGAATTTTCACAACAGTAAGACCTGTGGGTACTTGTTGTGTATTATTTTTTTATGATTTGCAGCATTAAAAGCTGTGTTATATTGCACAAAACATTCCTGAGTGATTTCCTTCTTGTAGCTATGATGCTGCTTCTGTAGGTGTGCAGATCTTATACTGTATATTGAAGTGAGGGTTGCAAAAATATTCCAGAGTTTGCTTTGGTTTTTGGGGTTTTTGCTTGGGATATGATATGTCGTCTTTCGGTCTTTGAGTATTGCTCTGTTTTTGCTCCTCAGGTTCATTTTTTGGTGAAATTGGTCTTTTTATGTTATTAGAATTGTCATTAAAAAGCTCTTAAAAGCCTGAGCTTGTTTCTGCTGCTTAGTGTCAGTGATACAGCCTCCCTCACTGCATCACTGTGTGTCTGTGTTTCTGTCCAGGTGCAGAAGATTCTCCAGTCCAGCCAGCAGAAGGATGGATTGGAGCTGAGTGCCCTGCTCACCAATCCCCATCTTCAGGTCAGTTGTCTTAAAAGAAGACAACACCAGTGCGTCTTAGCCAGCGACTGTGATGTAAACATAAGGAGCATTATGCTCTGTTGATCCCTCTAGTATAATTCTCTTTGTACTTCCACCATTCACAGGTCAGAGGTCAGGGACAGGTGTAGAGCCTTTCAGCTGATCCAGGTTCTTTTCCAAGAACACAACAGCTTCTGACATGTCCTTCTAGCTGAAGGACTGTCTCCCTGCTCACTACACCACCCTTGTTTTTGACTTAGGTGAAAGTAATCCCAACAAACCAGTTGGTCATTACTCTACCATCATACAGAATATTTTACATCAGGAAAGAGTGACAGAGGGATCAAGAAGGAGAGAAAGCGAGAGAGTAGGCATTTCATCAGGGAGGTTGTAATTTCATATAATTGTAGTGCCCCTTTAGTTGATAGAGACTCAGAGTCTTGTGTTACAGGGCTTGAGCTGGTTTTGTTGACCAAAACAGCATCCTTTGATACACCAGGATTTGGACAGACAATAGTTGTAAAGTCATGATGTGGATAGAGGGGATAAAACCATTTAAAGACGATTTTTAGATCTTGAAGGAATCAAAACATGAATATGTGAAAGTGGGTGTAATTAAACATCAGGAAGGAGGTCCAAAATTTGTGTCACTTATGAGCAAAATCCAGATGTTAGGAGGAGCCTTGTTGCTTCCAGTCAGAGCTCAGATGAGTCATCGTTGGTGTATCCATGTCTCTTTGTCCACTTGTTTGGACAGCTATTATGCTCCGGGATGTGTTCAACTTAGTTAGCTGTGACTTTTTTTAATAAATAACTTTATGGCACTCTGCTCTGGCTGCTGTTGACATGGCTGACTAACTCTTATATTCCTTAAATTCCACTTAAATGTTCCACTCAGTCACTGAGGAAAGACATACTCACTGAGAAGTGGAAGGCCACTCCTACAGCTATGTAAGGAATTGTGGTATGTAAATTCTTTTCATACCACAGATGATTTTCAATATGAAAAGCTCACACAAGAGTCAAAATACAAATTGATTTGATATTTTCTATGACAGTTTGATTGGTGGAAACCCAAATGTGTCATAAAAATAAATTTGGAATGTACTTTTTGGTTTTGGTTACCATGCAGTTATTCAATGGGGCATATTCTGACCATCCTTGTATCTCAACATTTTCAGCTGGACGTCGTGGCTTCAAATGATGATGCAATATATTAATAATTCAGTAATTTGTCCCCAGAAAAAAAGAACATTTTTATATACCATATAATCTTCAGGCTCTGGTGCTTTTTGTGTCAAAAATGCTGCAATTTTAAATCAGCAACTCATCAAAACCATCAGTGAGTCGTGATAAGTGCCCTGTCATCCTCTGTTACAGAGGCAGCTAGGTGGATGGAGGCCTCAGTTGTGATTTTTATTGTGGAGGGTCTTGACATGGGAGCCGCGGGGTCCTGGTGTTTCACCCACGTGACCGTGTGAACTGCCAGCCCTCCGTCGGCCCGTTAACCCCTCCACAGAGTCGGATCCAATTAGCCAGCGAGAGGCAGCGTGATGTTAGCCTGCCTCGCGGCACATAGAGCGGGAGCGGATTATCTCTGCGGTTCCTGAGCGTGGCACTTGGCCCTCCCCTCTGGCCCCCTGGCGACTGACCCTGTAGCGCGCACAGGTAAACAACCGCGGGCCTAAAACGTGTCGCGACGGGTGTGAGCGTGAGAGCGGTAGGTAGAGACCCCTCAAGGCCATCCTTCTTCCCTCTCCCTTTTTCTGGGGCATGGTTTCCTCGTCGGCGCGGGCAGGGAAGCCAAAGGTGTTTGATGATTGATGGCGGCGGATCCTGACTCCTAAATGCAGGGGGAGATTAAGACGGATTGTGTGTACGCCAAAGCTTAGCCCGGCCTCCGCTCTCTCAGGTCCCCCTTGCTACAGGATAGAGAAACTAATTTGGGCAGACGGTTATTAATTGTGGGGTATGGAGCGCTTGTCACATTAAATGAAGTGAAGGAGTAATCTTTGTATTATTTCTGGCTTAGAGGTGGAGTTTGCTGACTGCTCTTGTTAAAGAGACCGAGGGTGGGTTGGCTTTTAGTAGCAGGTGCATGTTTAAGTGAGGGGATTTGGAAACTTGTTTGGCATCACCCCTCTTTCATCATTTTACAACAGAATGTGTGCTGCGTTACAAATCACACAGGATCTGGAGAAATCTGGATTCTCCTAGATTTAGGATCCCCTTCGTTTCAAACAATGTGCTGTTACAGAGACCTAAAGCCGTTCACTTTTCAGTGCCTCACCCTGCCGCCTCCATTATTCTTGTCTGTGTTTGTTTTTGTCCGTTATGTTTTCTGTATGCACATATGTGTGTGCATGTCTATGTGTGTGTGTGTGTGTGTTTGTTCTATGTGGCAGGCCCTGATGCAGGCCCATGACAGCGTGGCGGTGCAGGAAATGGCAGAGACGGAGAACATGAGCCAGTACCTGGGAGAGACAGTCAAGCTGGTGCGGCTGGAGAAAACACGCGACATCCCACTGGTGAGACGGCCTGTGGAAGACTTACTGAACCACCTGCTGTCATGGATATACATAGCATGCAGTACGGCTGAGTCTGCATGCTATGTTGTATGTGCCTGCCATGTTTTAGTGGCACTTCATTTAAAATCCAGTGGAAATTGCATTTGCTATTACTGTATGGCTTTTATAAATGCAGTGTGCATCAGAAATATATAGTCTCATGAATGTGTGCTCCCGCATTACAAATGTTGACAGTTATAAATACTATAGAATAGAATAGAATAGAAAAGAATAGGAATTTACTATACATGGAGCACATTCTGGTCTCTACAGCTTCAGCATCTGTTGTGTTTAATGTAAAAGTTCAAGGAAAAAGCTTTGGTGCCACCACTCACATTTATCACATTTATCTGTGATCCAAAGGAGCAGATCAGTCTCTGTTATCATGAGTTCCTGACACCCGTTTGTTAACTTCAACAACAACAAAATGAAACATATTTTGTTTAAATTCAGACGATTATTTGTTGTGTCTGACAGTTTAGTGTTAGAGAATTACTGTGGGTTCCTCTTCCAGGTGTTTGTGATTTCGGTAATTTGATTTGTGTGTTGGTGTGTATGGTCATCAGGGTGCGACGGTGCGTAACGACATAGACAGCGTGGTGGTGAGCCGCGTGGTGAAAGGCGGCGCGGCGGAGCGGAGCGGCCTCCTCGCTGAGGGAGACGAGATCCTGGAGATCAACGGGATCCCCGTCCGCGGGAAGCACGTCAACGACGTCCACGACTTACTGGTGACAAAACAATGACTAGCTATAGTGAAAACCAGGGGCTCTCATAGTGGGGTCCAAGGACTTCCAGGAGTCCTTGAGGGGTTTCCAGGGGTCAACAGCAAATGAGGAATAATATTATTCCACTATAACTTAATTTATAAGAAATTGGCTCAGTTATAAGCTACTTAAAATGTCTGAAAAAGCCTTAAATCATATATAAAAGACCATTAAAAGCAATAACATGACTTAAATACTGTAATTAGAGCTCACTTCATTTTTTAAAATCAAAATTTCTTCTTAATGCAACTACAAATTTCACTACAGGTATCGACAAATTATTTATAGTGATAGGCAGTATAATTTCGGGGTTTACACCCCCAAAACATTTCATTTTCTGGTGTCCTTTTTCTTATACTACTCATTTATGGTTTAAAAACTTTCATTGACTGGTTGTTAAATTGGCCTTAAATCCACTTCCAGGTAGCATATATATTCATTCATTTCAGGAGGGAAAGTGACATCTAACAGCCCATTTGTTTTACTGTTGCCAAGCACAGACATAATTTGTGGATCCCGGAGCAGTTGTTTTTGAATAGATTAGGTTATAAACTATGACGAACATTAAAATTCATTGCAATAAAACATTGTTGCATTTTTATTAGCCCATAGGTAAACACAGTCAATAAACGATGATTGTTTTATATGGAAATGCAATCCCTGTCCTGTTCAATTCATTGCACTTCATAAATGTATTGTGTAGAAGATGTCAAGGCATTTCTCAGTCAGAGGGTGACTGCATCACTTTTTCATGTGAAACCATGTGTGACGTGATCTTCTCATCTCTACAGCAACAAATGCACGGCACTCTGACCTTCCTCCTCATCCCCAGCTCTCAGACTAAACCGGTCCCGCACAGACAGACTGTGGTAAGTCTCTCTAATGACGCAGCAGTGTGTCTGCACGCATGTGACGCCAACCTTGACATTGTAAACCCTGTCCCCAGATGCATGTGCGAGCCTACTTCGACTACGACCCGTCCGATGACCCCTTCGTGCCGTGTCGGGAGCTGGGCCTGTCCTTCCAGAAGGGAGACATCCTCCACGTCATCAGCCAGGACGACCCCAGCTGGTGGCAGGCCTACAGGGATGGGGACGAGGACAACCAGCCGCTTGCTGGACTCATTCCAGGTGTGGATCAGACCAGAGTCAAATATCAATATATTGTTTATTATTTCTCAAGGACAGAAACAACAAAAAGGACATTCTGCCTTCAGATACCTGCTGCATTGTCTTGTGTTATCTCACGTATAGACTGGGTCTAAGCGTCCTAGTTTACAGCCACGTTGGCTTAGACATTGTAAGCACCGGAGATCAACATTTGTACGTCTCCCCAACCAACCTGCTGTCCTTCTGTGGCACTTGGACACAATTGAGACAATTACAGGAAAGTGGCTGAAAGTTGTCTGTGACTAACAACTCACCTGGCACTGAATAAACTCTCCTGACCGTAAATACCACCCACCTCGTGTGCCAAGAAGATTAAAACGAACGCCGAAGAATTATTTGCGATTACTCTTTGACCCGGGCCTGGCGTGGCTGGCAGCTATTGAGCTGTTCGGTCAGAAAGTCGGAGACGTCTCAGGATGAATTCCAGGTCTAGAGTGTTTAGAAAAATCCACAGCCGAGGAAAAATTTATCCTGACATACTACATGTGTGGCTAAATATTGGCAAGGAGCTCACAATACAATATTTTTCACCATACATGGGTCATAGATAGAATCACTGTCATATCACATAGTATTTGTAGGAATAACTTAAAGTCACTGAGTGTAGTGGCCCAGATGACTGTAATATTGCCCCCCCTGCTATCATCTTATATTTTTAGGATTTGTCTGTTCATGGTGTTGGATAACTGACCCGACTCTCCTTGTTTTTTCCCAGGGAAGAGCTTCCAGCAACAAAGAGAGACCTTGAAGAAAACTATGACAGACAGGAGTCGGGAGCACCAAGGTAAGAGGATCATGTTGAAACATGCACGCAAACACAGACACACACACACAGAAGAGATGTGATTTGCAAAACATTTTGCATCTACTGACTCGCGCAAAAATAGAACTCCCCGTGTCTGGAGTGTAAAGTGAAATGATAATCCCCCTTTTTTAAAGCTAAATCCTTTTTGCTTGTCATTGCTCCAGGGAAGCTCTGGTATGTAAAGAAGAACAAGAAACAGAGGAAGAAGAACCTGTATAACTTTAACAAAAACACTGGTAAGACACTTTCACACTTCTTCTTGTTTCTCCGTCTCCCTTGGCAGCAGCTTTAGAGAAGTTGGCGACTGGAGGGGTTGCCGGTTTGAGTACCCAGAATGCAATGTGCCGCTCTCCACCACCATCGACTACCAACGATAAGCCCTGGAGTCTGATTCTCTTGGTCTTGGCAGCTCATTATCTGCCTCTGATAACAAGTTGATAAGCTTATCCATCGTCAGTATTAACCAGGCACTCTAGCGGGAGTTGACAAGTCTTGTTGTTTGCACAACAGCTTGTTCAGACTCGGTGTGTCACAAGTCAGATTAGCCCTGTCTCCGCAGACGGGATCACGACAGGCAGAAACAGGTGCCCAGCAGGTGCCTAAATAGCTTGGGGAAACCTGTGGTGTCGTTGGTTCACACACACACACACACACACACACACTGCTCTCGTGGAGCTGTATGAATATGAAGCAAGGCAATGCTGGAAAAACACACAATAATAATGTAAAGTAATGTGATACCTTAATGATTCCCCAAGGAGAAATTCTCTTTTCTCTCGCCGTCTTCCACAGAGAGGTCAGAGGTCAGGGTCAGGCTAGAGCTGGTAGGGATTTAGCCTCTTTGCTCAGGGACGCTTAACGGCCTGGTAAAAATCTCTTTTCAGACTACGACGACATCCTAACCTACGAGGAGATGGCCCTCTACCACCAGCCGGCCAACCGCAAGCGTCCCATCGCTCTGATCAGCCCCCCAAACAGCGGGCAGGACGAGCTGCGGCGGAGGCTGCTGTCCACCGAGCCGGACAAGTTTGCCGGCGCCGTGCCACGTAAGTCCGCTCGGCGTCGGAGCAAGGGGTCACCGGTGACGTCAAATACAAATACTACACAATACTTTTTAAAGAGTGAGAATTGAAAGAATAAGAATAAAATAAAAAAGTCATTCCCCTCCATTTCCCTCTTCAGACACAACCAGGAACCCGAGGATACACGAGCGCAACGGGCGGGAGTACCACTTTGTGAGCCGGACTGCCTTCGAAGCCGACCTGGCAGCAGGGAAGTTCATCGAGTCGGGGGAATATGAGAAGAACCTGTACGGCACCAGCACTGACTCAGTCCGGCACGTCGTCAACTCCGGACGCATCTGCGTGCTCTGCCTGCACACCAGGGTAGGACAGACCTGCAGGCTTCATACCCGTCAAAACATCCTCATTATATGGAGGGCCGATAGGGCAAAAAGCATCTTTGATAATACTTGGGGCAAGGTGGAGAAAGATAATAAATATATTTACTATAGGTAGGTATATTGTATATTGTCTATTGAGGTAAATATAAGACTCTGTTAAAAGATAATAAATGTCTGTTGACATATGCTTTGACAATTTTTGCCCTATTTAGCCTTCCATATCATTTGCAGCTAAAAGGCTGATTACAAAGCTAATGTTAACCTCAGTGTGGTCCCGTGGAGTTGTGCCTAACCCCAATTTCTGATAGAGACAATTTCTGATTATTTATTGTTAAATGTTGGATCAACTTTGACTTTGTGGCTTACATGATCATGTATATGCATGAACTGAAAATACTTCTTGGTCAATTTTTTTTTCTTTTTTTGATCAATAGAAAATAATTATTGTTCATAACGGAAATAACTGTCATGATCACCATATATGAACATGGATGTTGGATGTTCCTTTGGTGTACTTGTTAGTGCCTGTTTCCTCTTTCTTTTGGGCTTTGCTTCCACTTCACATGTATCTGCCTGTTCTTCCTCCTGCCAGTCGCTGCGGGTGTTGAGATCCTCCAACCTGAAGCCCTTTGTCATCTTCATCGCTCCACCTTCTCAGGAACGACTACGCACCCTGCTGGCCTCAGAGGGAAAAACACCAAAGGTACCGAATGTGCCGCCCACGAAAACCCCTCCTCAGCAGGAATGGCCTGATTTATGCTTTTTATAAATGTCACAGATTGTTTATTATGTACAGAAATCACATTTTGTAATTTTTAAAGCACAATGAGGCTTTGTTGTCTTGTCACCCATGCCCCCCCTTCTTGTCTCTTTAAACTGATGTCCTGTTCTGTGCATCCAGCCCGAGGAGCTGAAAGAGGTCATCGAAAAGGCCCGTGATATGGAGCAGAACTTCGGGCACCTCTTTGACGCTGTCATCGTGAACATGGATCCAGACACAGCTTTCCACGACCTGCGCAGGCTGATAGAGAAGCTGGACACTGAGCCACAGTGGGTCCCCACCTCCTGGCTGTGCTAGAGGTCAGAGGGACTCACCCAAGGGGGCCTCACGGCAGGAGGAGCAGAGGAGAGTTCCTGGAGAGATGGACAATGGTAACTTGTCACTGGAGTTTCACTTGCACTAAACGGGGAGTCACTCTACTCATCAGTAGAGGGGGTGACTGTCACCACATGTTGCAGGGATGGACTCAAATTTCTTACTTTTCTTCTTTTTGGTGTTTGTCTTTGTGGGTGATTTTTTTTCTCTGTTTTATGAAGGTTCTTATTATTCGTACAGTTTTATGCAAAGTCATTTATCAAAGCAATTAGACAGCGTTTCTATCCTAATATTAATAGTTATTTATAACTGTAAATATATATTTTCTAGACACAAAGGTAAAATATTTTATCGTTACATTCTATTTGCATGATAAACAAAACAATAAATCCAACAGGGAGTTTTCAGTTAGCTTACTGGCGATGCGGTAAACCAAGAACACTTTGAGTACCAAACATAAAAGCTGCCCTTGTGCTGAAAGTGGCTGCGCTCGGACGTCTTCCATTCAGAAACACCAAAGAAAAATCTGCTGTAACCTGCTGTACCTCCTCTACACCAAATTC
The DNA here is from genome assembly GCA_900302615.1 of Holocentrus rufus. NCBI lineage: Eukaryota > Metazoa > Chordata > Actinopteri > Holocentriformes > Holocentridae > Holocentrus > Holocentrus rufus. Next base: position 3,511 of record OMLF01021205.1, on the reverse strand, counting down.
AGTATTATTTTGTGTTGGCTCATGTGGCTGCGATAACAACATACCTCAGAGCTTTGGTTTGTTTCTGTCTTATCAGTATTTCAAATGGCAGCAGCAGTGCGGTTTTGTGTGTTTTTTTTCCATCGTATGGACAGGGCATCATATCACTTAGTATAACCTATTCCAACACATGCTGTTATTGTTTCTTCAGTGGGTTCGTATCAATTCATATAAACACTTCTGGAAAACAGTATTAATAAAATCAGATAAGTGAATAACTGGCATGCATTGATGTGTCTTTACAAATTGTAGAAATACATATATTAAGGAACTTGTGAAGAAATACTTTATCCACTTAATATTGATTTGTATGTATTCAACACTTGCAGTCACCTCACTAAAAATAACATGCTAAATGTAACATTCTGGTGTAATGCCACTTCTCGACTAGCTGTGTTCCCATAATGAATGAAATTCTTTTCAGCACGATGTAAAAAGCAAATCAGATCACATCTCCCACTCCGTTATTATCCTCCATCTTATTTCCTCAGCTTCAGTGTCATAAAGGAACCCAGGCGATGGTTGTATATTGAGGTTAACTTTATTTGGATGAAGTGTTGGGCCTTGTGGACTTGCACACCAACTTGTACAATGGGGATCACACTGGGGGGGTTCTGGTGCAATAGTATTCACTGTCCTTAATGAGGTACCAGCAACCCCGTCACATGAGGTCGGCATCAGGACGGGCCTCCACAACACAAACCCACACACTCTACAACCACCTGAAACAACTGCACGGCTCGACAGCATGCGATGGCTCTGAAAGCTGCGATGTCGGTGAAATATTTACAACCTCATCCAATCACACGGAATGTTTCACACAGTTCCCTTCCAAACTATATGTAAACACAGCGGCGTTAATTAATTGTCGAATGAAAATTCATTAGCGAACCGACATCCGCGGTGGCAACGGCCACGACGCCCGGGTTCTTTACAGTGATAAAACAATGTAACGAATCATCACAAACATGTACACAAAAAACAATTATTATTTTTTTTCCATTTGCACAAGAAGACATTGATACGGCCTGAGAGGCACAGAATAAATAGGATGATGGGAGAAGTGGGTGACAGGAATGCGAGGAGGCTGTCACTCAAACAGCAGGTCCTCGTCCGTCTCCTCTGTTAGCATGTTGGCGGGCTCGGCGATGGGACCCAGCTTGGCCAGGCGGGCGGCAATCTCAAGTTCCGTCTTCTCCCTGAGCTGCTTCTTCTTCTCCTGGATCTTCTTCAGCCTGCGGGAGAAGACGTGAGGCGGGAGATACTGTCAAGCCCTTGAGCAAGGTACTGAGAGTCACGCTTTTTGAGAGCATCTTGTTGAAACAGGATGGCGATAAAATGTGGGAGGGGACATTTAAAGGTGTAAACACATGGGAGATCAGTTAGGGAGAGAGAGGTGGTTTGATTTGATGTGAGAGGCAGAGGGGCGGGACAGGTCAAAACTTTGTGATATTGTATTGGTTGGAGTTTTTATTTCTGCCTACTGGTTCAGTGTGAGGTCACGATTAAATTACTATTTTCCAGGAAGTAAAACTAATGGGGTTTTGATGTAAGAACACAACAAAATGAACATTTACAACATTTTTTTTGGTTATTTATTGTTAGAGAATACCGTGACTTAAAAAATTAGCCGACAAGTTGAAATGTCATTTTTCACTGATTGTGACTTTAAAGGTGCATTATGCAAAATTGAGGGTCAATTGAAGTGAGGACCATTTAGACTCAGCGGACAAAAACATGGAATAAGCACATAATTATTATTGTCTGGCTGACAATAAGAACCATGTAGACTCAACCATCAAATCTGTGTTTATGTCAGTTGAATTTAAAGGGTCCTCAGCTTTTACCAGGCCTTTGAGTTGAAAGTGTAACACCAGAAAACTAGCATCTCACCTGTAAAACTCCTCTCGCTCCCTCTCATCCAGCTCTGTGATGATGTAGGTGAGGGTGCGCTCGATCCGAGGGATGATCACTGCACAGCGGGACAAACAGGAGTTAAGTTACAGTGGCGCGGCTGTGGCTCTTCTTTGTAAGTTCTTTGTACAAATGATCGAATGATGCAATTCATGATCGCAGCAGGAGCTTACCGTGCTCAATGGCATTCACACGGCGGTTGGTAATCTTTATGGCTTCGTCCAGGGTGACAAAAGAAGTCTGTTGACAAAAAGTGGACCTTGAGTTAGATTTTTTGAATCACAATCATGGTTTCGGATCAATATAGTATAATGATATCCTAAATTTCCCTCAGGAAAAATAAAGTATCTATCTATCTATCTATCTATTGCTAGAAATCTTCCTAGTTAGGTAGCATTTTAGTTATGGACACTTAGGACTGTCTCATTATAGTTAAAAGAATAGGACACAACCTAATTAGGTTCCTTGATTTGGCTAAATTTTAATGAAACATCATGGGTCCTTAAGTATCCCATAAGACTCTAACATGCCATTATTTTAATGGCAGACGGGAGCATCATTTAAAGGCAGGTTTAGAATTAAAGGTCATTAAACGTAAATACATAACTCTTGTTCTTGTGTGTGTTTTTTTTATTTAAATTTGTCAAGAAGAGACTGAACTAAATCGGTACCTCCACTTCCTTGGTTGTACTGCAGCATAACTTCCCTAGCATTACTAGTCATCCCACCAGAAGTGAACTCAAGTTAGTTAACGTTACGTGTATTTCATAGTCATTAGTATAACTGTTTTGAGAGAGGCTTTCTGGAATTCTACACGTATCCTGCCATTTCCTTGTTCTCTAACTTCAGGTAACCTTTTGGACAAGAAACATTCCAAACTAGGTACCAAGGTGCAAGGAAGCATCCTTGCAATTGAGGCAGATGGCTTGTGTTGTCCTCCCTTGTGCGGTAATGATACTGAACTGAATCAACCTTGGTATATCTGCAGCAGCGCCCCCTACCTGTAAGGAGGCCAACTCTACGAGAAGCTCCACAGCTTTGGCGTAGTTCCTCTTCAACCTGGAGAGCTGCTCTCCTCCCCTGGCCAGACCAGTGAGCTCATAACCTGACACACACACAGACACACACACAGCAGGAGGCTCAGCGAGGGCAGGAACTCACCGTCCTTCACTAACCACCAAAACACTTTGTCAAAATGTGGTGTGTATTCATAGGACTTACTGTCGCCGCCTTCCTGGTAGTACTCAAACACAGGCAGGGTGACACCTAAAAGAAACAAAAGAGGCATGTTAGACATATAGGAAGGTGTCAATTTATCCTAAAAGTGAGCAGACTTTTTTTTTTAAGCTACCCTGCCACATTGTCCCTCTTGGCTCGGACCTTCACTTGAGCCTTGTTGACATTCTGGATTACAGTAGTGCTGCAAAATAATAACACATGTTGGATTATGGAGGCATCACCACTGCACCTAACATTCCAGATGGAGAAGATGATAATTCTGATTCTCTCACCTAAAGTTCCCAGCAGCAAATTTGGCCTCAGCCAAAGAGAAGGCCGC
>OMLF01021204.1:0-12761 GCA_900302615.1 Holocentrus rufus | reverse complement strand
TGAAGACTTTTGTGATCTTTGACTTTTATTTTCACCCCATTCATCCCTGTTGTATATAGTGTGTGTGTGTGTGTGTGTGTGTGTGTGTGTTGTTATTGTTTTTTGACTGGATCTGTTTATTTTATCTTTTATTCATCAGTCACTATCACTTTTATTTTCTATTTTCAGTCCAGTTTTACTTAACTTATCCTTTTGTTTTCACTTTGTGTTTAATTGATTTGTGTTTTGACTTAAATCGGGTTTGTAAAGCACTTTGTAACTTTGTTTTTAAAAAAATGATATAGAAATAAAGATTAGGTAAAAGACAAGATCCAGGTGGGAAGTAACAGGAAAATGTAAAACAATGTCACAAAGTATGTAGTCTTTACTTGTATGTTATTTTTTGTAAATTACCTTACAGAGAGACCTACTGGCTGATTTCAACATTCAGATTTTTTACGTACTACGTTTTAAGTTTTGTGGTGTTTTGTTTACATTGTGACTTGCAAAAGCAAACTACCAAATTGAATTTGTTGCATGTGTAAACTTATTTGTCCAATAAAATTTATTCTGATGTGTGATACTTTATTGATCCCCATCTTTTTGCTGACCCTCTCCCCTGGCAGGTCAGAGCAGAGGGTCAGCAGCCCTGGAGCCGACAGGGATTCAGCGTCATGCTCAAGGATCCTCTATTTGACAGTTGTTGACGTACTCAATAACCATCCTGCTGCCCAGACAGGCCCAACAATGAGACGTTACAGCTTACAGATTATTCACTGAATGAAATCATATCATGAATCAAGAATCTAAAAAATCCTCCACTGCAAAATTGAAGGAAACTAGTACCGACCCTCCGCCGCTGATGACCGGCTGGCTTGGTGCCCGACGGGGGAATGCAAGTTGTGGGAGGATGGGGTTTGTACATTTTGGCCTGAGGGTAGCGCTGCAGGAAAAGTCATGAGGTCACCAAATTCAACAGGAATCATCCTCTGAGGATGCCACGTGTGCACAGCAAAATTCATGGCAATCCGCCCGATAGATTGTGTTGAACGGACGGATGTACGGATGAACAGATGGACCGACCGATGCGGTCTTGCTTGCCAGTGGATCAAGACATCAAATTGTGACATCGCCTGATATTTGCAAAGGCCTGGTTCCATTCTCCCTGTTTCAGCTGAAATTCAGTTCGTCTCATGACACAACTCTAAATGATCAATGGCAAAAAGTGGCAGTAACTATGTAAATGAGTGATTAATTTGTCATCAAAAGACTCCAGAAGTCCAGATGGTTTGCGATTTGGATATCTACCACGTCCTATATGGACACATGGCTGCTCAGAAGGCCACAGATCTGTTCGCTCCCAGTCTCTGTCACACATTTTGGAGGGCAGTGAGAAAGAATTAATACATACCCCTGGTACATAAAAAGTTAAAGTGCCAACAATTCATGTTTGTCAAAGCAACCAAAAATATATACCAATTAAAACTATCGCACAATGCCTTAAAAATGAAAGAAAGCATGTCGTTAAAATTCAATTTAGAGCAGATGTTGCTTCCTACTGTGCTGGTGAGGTGGGAGATGTGAGGCTAAATCAATGACAGATTCTGAATATAGGTCATGACCAAATTAACCGCCCTATAACCATAAACCTGCTGCTGCTATACTTCTCACTGATGTTTGTTATGCTAATGTTCCTATTTAGATCAATGAAAAAATTAAAACAAGTTATCGTTGATGCATGGCTAATTATGCCCATGAAGCATCATGACAACATGATGATAGTTATGGGCTGTTTTGTTTGGTCATGTGGTCCAGGTGAAACCAAAATACAACCCTCTACTCCATCTGGTCTAAATGCTGTTTTATAAGCAGAGGTTTTATTAGTTTTCCAGTAGGCACAAACCCATTAACCTTCTCTTTAAAATGATAATAATAAAAAAACTACTATGCCTTGGTCTCATTTACATCACATATTAGCTGTACTGGAACTATCAAATCAAAAATTAAAATCAGAAATGAATAAAAAACAATAACAAACTGTTGCCAAATTCTTTGCCAATACAAACAGTAGTCAATAAAAAAAATCCTTGAAATTACAGAAAATGGTCTCCAGTCTTTAAAAAGACTTGACTCATTTTAAATTTGAACTCAATAGCTGTTTGTGACTGCTCTACATTCCCTGACCTGAGAATTGTGTTCCTGTTTCTTTCTTTCATAACTTCTGCTAAATCAGTTGCCTTTTGAAAGCTCCATTTAAAATTGGCCTTTTCAGAGTCTTCTAAACCACAAAAGCTGAAAAACATGTAAGAAAAGTTCACAGGTCCTTTTCTAAAAAAAAAAAAATGTGTGTGCGCAAATCTAATATTTATGTGTGAATGGATCTATATTACTCTGCTTTATCTACATTAAGATAAAAGCAATCAAGGCAAAACTACTGCTCAACCAGTGTACAATATCCTCTATACATCCTCATATCCCCGACTGTAAATTATGTTTATATGATAATAAAGCGCTTTATGGGCCATGGAAGACATACAGTCACAAAGCTTGCATTCACAAAGACATACATCCACAAAGCACTTTATTATCATATAAACATAATTTACAACATGTCCCATCCCCAGCTAGTTCATGTGTTTTTCTTTTTTTACTGACTGTATGACTGTTAATCCACTTCCAAGAGGAAGTCCTCCACATACAGTAGTGAATAAGTGAAAAAGATGGAGAGATACAGTACATCTAAATTCTACATCCTGTATTCTACAATGTTCCTGTCTGTTTAGTTACCTGTCCAGAATCTCGGCTTCCAAATTAAAGTGAAACACTGTATTGACTGTGTGGGTGTTTTCTTGTTGCTCACATTCAGATAGTAAAAAATGATTTTTTTTTTATTTGATAAGCATGTGGAAATATTATATTAATGCTTGAGCTGAGGATTAATGAGGCTAGTCATTTACTAAACCAAGCTAGTAAATAATGATTTTAAATGCCGTGGTGGTTCATTTGAATTGTAAAACTTGAATGGCCAGTCAAATTCAGGCTTAAAGGTCAAAATGATTACCATTTTGGATTTACGTCACAATAGTCTAATCAGCGGTAAATCAACAACAAAACTGGTAGCAACAATATGCAACAGAAGTAACAGTTAGAGGAGGTAGACAAACTCTGCCTTTCAATATGGAACTGTAACCATAGAGGAAAAGAAGAATTACACCCTTCACTCAAAAGGTTTCCTAGTGTTTTTCTGTCTGCTCACTGACCTCTCCTCTTAGGAAATTTAAAAATGTTTCTGATGAAGTGGCAACAGACGCCTAGGATTTGGTTGCAATATTAGTCAATGAAGTGTCTCCACATACTTCCATTTTTGTACAAATACCCAAAAGACTGAAATTAAGAATTTGTATGTAATCTGGGAAGTGATGATGTCCTTCATAGTCCACTGACTTGAACTAGCATCTTTTAACATGACCAGCAGGTATCAAAAAGCTGGTGCCTATTAAACCGAAACTGCTGTAAAAACTTTTTGAATGTCCATCAAAAGTTTTGATCTGTGATTACTTGCACAGGCTTGGAAAAACCCAAACCTTTTCTTTTTTTTTCCACGTAATCACACAGTTGCATTGAGAGGTTACAGAGTACAGGGGAAAAACAGTTTCTAGGATAAGGAGTTCGCATGCCTCAATATGGTGGATAATATTTGAGTTCTCCAGGTCTCAGCATATATCATAAGCAGGATACCAGCTTCTTCAGTCTACTGTGAGCAGGATAAAGGGTTTACATGAGACAAGTCTAAAACAGGGTACTTGTATATCCTCAATACTGATGGGATTTCAGTGTGCACGGAACTGCAGTCAATGGTAATAAAAAGTAGAATGACTGAAAGCCCTGTTTGCTATGAAAATTACATATTACAAGTCTGTGACAAACTAATCTGTTGTTTTTTTTGCATGTAGACAATGCCATTAAACACCTGGGTTAAAAATAACACGAGTGCTCGTCCTCATCAGCTACACTGTGCTGCTTCCTTAATGATACCGTAGGATCCATAACAACATCAGTTACAGTGGGTGAACAATAGACCCTCCTGCTAAGTGGTGCTATTGAACAGAAAACTTCAGACCGCTAAGCCTCTCCCACAGGTAAAGGATCAATGGTTAAAAAAATACTCAAGTTGGAAAGCAATGCAACATTCAGTGCTGCTTCATGGTGTTCAAAATGATCTGCAGTGGCATAATACAAGGCACCTCATACTGTGCTGTTGAGGTTATGTTCCCTGCGTTTAAGTCACTGTCTGCAAGTTTCATATTGCTTAATACTGTTCAGGTCATAAAAATGATGGGATATACAGTATGGTGGTGTCACAAGGTTAAGGCCTTTAAATAGTCCATTAACATGAGACCACTGTGATTGTATCTCTGGAGTGAATGTCATCTTAGAGGATGGATGGAGTCAATAATCTCTGGACTGTTATCATAAGCAGACAAGCTGAGGTCACCTCTATACAAGTGAATCCGTTTTTGCTGAGTAACACCCATTTCCCCATCATGAACAGCATGAGGGGACAGAGGGCAGATGAAAAACTTGTCACAATACAGGACAGAGGGGAACACGGCTCACCTTGCCAAAAAAGAAAAATCCCCGTCGTACCTTGTGATCTCTCACGTTGATTTAATTGTATATGATGGAAGTTCTTTGAAAGTCCTGATGTAATCTCAAAGTCTCTATTCAGATAAACCCAGGGGGACAACTCCACTGACTGTGGCATTTTATGCTTGGCAAAGAACAGTGGCTGGTCCTCACCACAATGCTTGACCTGTGCTATTCAAGCAATGTGACTCGTAAAATGAACAAATATACAGCAGTTTGGGTTTGAAAGGTCAAAAGTGATACAGAAAATATTCTTTGCACCTTGCAAAAATACACAGGATATTTTTCTGTGGTTGACTAGGCCTCTGTCTATAATTTGCTGTGCATTTTGGTGTTTGATTTCTTGCAAATGAAGGCAGCACACCTGCAGTCTCCTGTGCAGTGGACCATTGTTCCCAGCACAAGTCGCCATCACCGACGCAGAGAGCCGGAACCATGAATGGGAATATTAATTCTGTCACATAGTGAGAGAAGCCCACAGGACAAAGGCGGGCAGCACAACGCACGGAGAAATTGGATAATGGTCCTTTTTCTCTCTATCAGTTTATATGTTGCTTAATGCCATTTTGATTGGGAGCCTGTTTGTTTATCTGCTAGACAATGGACAGGGAAAGGCACAGCCCAGGAGTTCTAGCAGAGTGAGAAAAAAAAACAAAGCAGGGCAATGCAGTTGTTGCTCGGAGTAGGGCAGCCATCCTCACACTCAGTGGTATGAACATGACCTTACACAAAGAGAACTGGTGCATTACTGGGTTAGACTGTCACCTGCCTCTGAGCTGGGATGGGAGGAGAGGATTCAAAGGTAATTGGCAGGAAAGCAACTTAGCTACAGATTCAATAGGACATTAAGGTGCAACAACAGAAAAAAAATAACAAACTGAGAAAAGCAGAAAATGTAACTGAACTGAGTGGTGGACATTTTGCTGCAGAATCAATACCAGCTATTATTCACACTGAAAGTATGACCAGTACCGCTGGTTTGTGCCCTTTTGGGATGGAGCACGTAGCATACCTACAGTAGATGCTTTTGCCATGCTCCCCGGGTTAATGGCTTTGGGAGAGGATGATCATCAGGGCTCAGAGGTATGAAGCATCAGAGACCATAGCAACTAACTGCTGAGCTTTTCAGGGCTTCTCTTTTTCCAGTGTGATGGTAGATCAAAAAGGGACCCGTGTCCCTGTGGGCTCGCCGGGGCCTTGAATTTAAATATCTGATATAGCACTTGTCCATTCCTCTGCCTGGACTTTCAATCAGTCTTCTCTCTCTTATCTGTCCCACTGCACAGCTGTGATCCGCGCTATAGATAGACACAGACCCCTGCCAATTACAGGTGGTGCTTCAGTTTAAAGCAATGCCTCGATGTGGTTAAGTGTTACTGTGCCACATCTTCAGTGGGAGCGAAACAGGGGAGAGCGAGCTAGTCTTCTTTGTTCAATGAAAAGCTATGAAGATAGACAATCATGGGTCTTTTCAATGCACTAACATCAACATATTGTAATTCTGATGTTTTTCTCCAACATTAATAATCATGCAATACAATTATACTGGTGGTAATTAGCACTCTGTGTCGCAGAGTGAGGAAGTGAGGAGGTGAGAGTGACGAAGCTAACAATGAATGAATTGTGCAAACATCAAACATCTGCTCTCTCCCTGTTTCTTTTCCTGGCAAAGCCAAAGGCCCCTTGTGGTTACGCTGTCCCTTCACCTACACCCACTACATCCTCACTACCCGTCCTCCGCTCCTCCCACCCCTCCTTCTCCTCCTGCTCCTCCCTTGAAGGACCCTCAAAAGGCGCTTCACAGCTAAAGCAAAGCCAAAAAAGGGGAGCCACTGAATATTCAGAACAACATTCAACAAAAAACTAAAAGCCAAACGTTCATGTTACATATCACCCCGCAGCTTCACCAAATGCAGAATGCACAGTTTAATATGTATTCTACCCAATGAAATTGGAGGGGGTGACTATGAATCGGCATAACTTCAGAAGGATGCTTGGATTTTCACCAAAATTGGTGGGAAAGTTGGTCATAGGTGAAGGAAAAAGCGGCTAACTTTTCGAACTCCTTGATCAGAGGACACGGCAGTGGCATATCACAAAACTTCCCAACAGATCAGCTTATTGCACCTCAAAATTTTGCTCGTCCTGGCCTAAGGATCAACATATAAACTTCTGACAATGGTTGGGCCACGCCCCCTACCTCTCCAGCCACACTCCCACTTTTGTAATTTCTCCAAAGGGGGTCTTGTGAGATGTCCTCTAACTCGGTGTGTAACTGCTGACTAGTTGGTTGACACACGGCCCCGCCCATGTTATGCCCAGAGGTGTTAACTCAACTGAGTTTCATTCATTCATTTATCTGTTCATCTCATACCATCTTAATTGAATGAAAAACCATCTACCAACAATATTTTTTTAATATATCCAACTGATCTCCTGTCTCATGGTACTGATAAAAGTGGATGCAAATTACTGCAATAACATCCATGGTAGGAAATGCAATGAATTGCAAGTTTGCACCATATCAAACAAATATAAACAAAAAGGTATGAAGGGAAACAGAATCGCACAGCTCACCTAAACACAGGTTGAAAAGGATCTCCCATAGAATTGACAGCACTGATCGATCCCTATCTCTCAGTTCCAATAGAGAGGCTTAAAATAAGCCTCCGGTTGCCTTGTCTTTCATCACCTGATTCTCGGGTGTTAATTTGGTGACACTGATCTAGACAGCATTGGGACAGACACAGAGACTGCTGGGAATCAAAGTGTCACTGAAGCTTTAAATTTATCCTGCTGTGTACAGGGCCAAGAGAGTGAAGCAATGTCTGTACATAAAATACAGTTTTAGAATCATCATGTAATGTAAAATACACTGATGGACATTAATAACACGAACAGTCACAACTTTTAGCATTATATGAGAGTAAATAGCCAGAGGAAAGTTTGATGACGCCCATCCATCTCTTTCTCTCGCTTTCTTTTCTTCCCTCCATAGATATGCCAGATAGCCCCATAAATCAGTTGCTGTGCTATTTCTAACTGATTGCATATTAAGTCTAATCAGGCTCATATTCAAACTTCCTTCTTCACCACTGACCATTTACATTTCTCCAACAAGGAAAATTGCGACTGATCTGGCTGTTAAATTACCAGAATGAAAATTGCCGTCAGTGAGCAGGTGGCAACTTGGGAGGAGAGGAAAACGAAGCACAATGAAATATATCCATGTAGCATACTTAGCACGTTGGCTGGCTTTTTTTTTTCTTCACCATTCACTTTTTAAGGCATCGAAAGTTCTCAAATCAAGCTTTCCTTGAGTGTTTCACTCAAAACCAATTCAATCAGTCACACATCATGTGCTTGTCTGTTTATGGAGTCAAGGGAGTGGGTTGATTTCTAAACCGTGAGCGCATTACACCTCAGACTGAAGTCAGTATGGACAATAACACACTCAGCGTACTCCTGTCCACTGTTCTAACAGTGTCAGTGGACAGGACACCACCTGAAGTCTGGTCCTTGAAGCCCAGGTGAGCTGCCATAACCTCATGTCAGTGAGGCTGCGGCTGGAGTAAATTAACTGACAGAGCAGTGCACCATATATATCCCAAGTAAGGTCAGGCAGTAACCATAATGAAGCCTGGCCATGCTCAGGCAGATTAATGTGCCAGCGCCCACAGCTCTCGCCACACTCCCTCCCAGAGGGGAGCAGCCTCTGCCACATGCCTCCAACTGTGGCGTTTGTAAACACAATTACATGGAGAAGAGTCCAGAGTAATTGAAGCAGCTGAATTAAGGAATTGGAAGAATATCGTTTGATTTGTCTATAAATGCTCTAAGGCAACTCAACACACACTATTGGTAAAATATAAGTATGAGCTCAGGTAGAACTCCTATGAGGTGCTGAGTTGATTTTGATGAATGAGCGTGACATTTACTCGAAGGGAAAGTAATGAAACTGGAATTCAAGAAACTTTGAATATTCTGAACCCAAAAGGTCACAACCTTTTTTTTATACTCTGGACTGTACTTTATGTTGGACTGATTTCAGCGTTGGGAGCTCAGTATTCTTGCGTAGAGGTGACTTACCTAAAGAACTCCATGAAGGAGAAACCGTAACCGTGTTGTTCAGCGATCCCTGCACATACGACGTTGGCTGAGGCACCTATCAATGTGCCATTACCTTAACAGGAGGGAAGATATTGCAAAAAAAATTAATTGAAATGTAGAGAATGTTTCACACTCTTCATGCTCAACTAAATCTAATAAGATTCCTGTTTAACACACATGATTTTATCAGACATGGTCAATTCAGTATCACATAAAAAAAATGTGATACTATACTGGACAAGCAGAGCATGAGAGCAAGAGAAAATTAGCTCAAACTATGCAGCATTTTGCCTTGCTCCTAAAAAGATCTTACAGTTGAATTTTGCTTAGATACAGTAAACATTTCAGACATGTTCCGTCACGTCATTTGTAACTGTACCCATTTATTTTTAAAGGCTTTCAGCATGCTGTCAGCATTTTTAATCTTTCCAGATAACATCTCTGACAGCCGTGATACATATTTACCCTGCTGCTCGATACTGCTCACATCTCAAAAGGTGTCAGCATGTTGATGGAGTTGCGCCGTGACAATATCATATCGCTAATCGATAAGGAGCTGTCACAGTGCAGTTGATGAAACTGAAATACCATGACAACTCTATCTGTGTGTCCTTCGCACCCAAACAGAGCCATTATCTGCTTGAGGGCCTGCCAGTGGGGTGTGGTAGAGCCTGAATTAGGTAAGCTTTGAGAGCCTTGGGCTGCTTTCACAAAAAGCACAGCATTGCCTCCCCAGGGAGAGGTACAGCTGTACAAAGTGGTACAGAGTGTGGACTTGGCCGTCACCTGAAGCAAATGATGTCTCCTTCTGGCAGAGGCCATCTATAAAGATCCACATCTTTCCAAGGGGGCCACTAAACTACAAAGAGTTCCTGATGTCTGTGAACTCAGGAAAGTTCAAGTGTTTGGCTCCAAATTTAAAACAAAAAGCACATACTCTTTATTTTTTCTTCTTGCTAGCAATATTTGGAAATAAAACAAGTGCTTTTCTGTCACTCACCTCCTAGACACGCCCCCATGGCCAAAGCAAAGATGAGAGGCTTTACTGGCAGGTTAACGTCTGCATCCTGACTCAGGTTGATGAGAACTGGAATCTGTGAGCAGAGAAATATTGTGACTGAAAATGACACACTGTTCAGTATACATAAATCTTTATCTGATGGTATTGACAGGAAATCCTTTTTATATGATGTGCTTCTGCAAAATAACAAGGAGAAGAAGAAGAAGCGTAGTCTAGAATATGTGTTTTCAAACTTTCCTATAGTAGGGACCCACATACATACATATATAAGGGGACCCCATCTGTGAAAGGTGGGTTTGACGTGCAGCACACAGCGGGTGCTGAGCCAGACGTGATCCCAGCATCCAACAGTTTGTACTCCAGCATGTTTTGAGAATTTGTCAGAGGACAGAATACATTACTGTCCAGAGGTGTGATGACAATAATCCATCTGACAGCCCTGTGTGTTTTCAGGCTCTTTGGGTTTTTACAGGCAAAATGTGATGATTTAATGAGATTCTTTGTGTCCTCTTCTGAATACGAATCTCCAAATTAAATATGAAATATTGCATGTGCAGTCGAGTGTTTTCGTTGTTGTGCAGACTGTTTTGGCTGCTGTAGTCCGAACCCAGGACCCTGCGTACTTTTTTCTTTGTGTTTTCAGTCTACTGTGATTATCAGGACACTATTTATGCTTTCTTTTGAGCTGTCCGTTGAATTTAAAATGGCGGCTGATTGTTTTGAAATCCTCGGTTTAGGTATAACAACACTGGGACGGATCTGAAAAGACAGAAGAGCAAGCAGAGGAAAAGACGTCTGCAAGCTCACCAAGATCTGTTGATACACTGGCCAAAGGGGGGGAAAGATTTGCTCATGAATCTTGTGGTTTAATTCTCCACTCATATCAGAGTCTTTTTTTATTATCTACTGTCACAGCAAGCAATATCTTATTCTGTCAGTGTGATAACATCTTTTCCTCTGCTTGCTGTCATTTTAATTGAGCACACTGGTGCCCTGCCTGAAATATTGATTTGTCTACAATTAACCATTAATTTTCAGTGAGACAGAAAGCTGACAACAAAAGTAGATAGGAGATTGTGGTCAGATATTTATATTAGAAATGTAAAAAATATGTGCCCACTCCATCCAAAGTAGCAGTATCACTACTGTCTCCGTGTTATTGTGCGCCACAATTTCAACGCTTGCAACTAAAGGTGAAGCCCAGTAATCCTCCATTTCAGTGATGACAATATCAAAACCACTTGCCTGGCATGTTGGCTAGTTGCTATTTCATCCCTGCTTTGCTATCAAAAGACACAATGTTTTACTTTCATGCTGTTAACAAAGTCAAAGTAGTTAGCTGGCAAGGATGGCAAGCCAGTCTTCCATCATTAGCATGCTGGCGGTGCCTGTGTGGGGCCAAGAGAGACCACAGTGGAAAAAACATGGACAACTTGAACCACTACTGAGATAGTTATATCTTTGAGCCATAAAAAGGTTCAAAGCTATCCAAATGTGGAAAGAAACTGCTCTAAAAGTTAAGTTAGTAAAAAATAAACATCTTTGCATGCTTAAAAGGTCAAATATCAAGACTAGGCTTTAGATTTCACCTCTACAAAAATGAAACTTATATATGGCATCAAATGATATATAGCCCACAGTACAGTCCATTTCTGTAGCAGCAATACTTTTGTCTAGACGGGCAGTCAACTTTGAAGTTATTTTCTCAGTGTCACTTCTCATGCATTCTCCTCTTTGACTTTGGAAGGCAATAAATTCAACATGCCTTTTCAGTTTGAAAGAGAAACTGCAGTGAAGGTAAAACCTTATTTTCCATCAGCACGCCTTCCTCTTCAGCAATCAATTTATATGCATATGCAAAAGAGGTGGGGTGTGTGGGGGGCTTTAATTATTCTACCAGTTATTGAGGGTTTTTTTTCCCCCCATCTTCAGTAGCATGCAATGATTTTCTCCATACTACTTGCAACTTTGGTTCAATCACCTCAGCAGAGATTATGCATTAAATATTATATTTTGCATAGTTCCAAACGACGTTGTAATGCACCTTAAAATGCTCCAGAGATTTCATTTTTCATTCGTATGTATTCTATATTTCTGACAGTCATTCCAAATATTTGCTTGAACATTGATTCAGAAAACACAGTGCAGTCTAGCGCTCAAAGTGCTCCATGTAGGTTATGTTCTTAAATTGGTATGAGTTCTGTATTTTGATTTAAGTAATGAATAATTGTGAAGCCAAGTCAAACCCAACTGCTTGCAGGTCCACAAACTGAAATCACAATAATTTAAGTAATCAGTGACCTTATTTTGCAATATTAAATCACAATACACACACAGGTGTTTGTGTGAGTGGATTAAATGGGGATATTATTGCTATATATTAAATTTTCTATCTGTGAGACATTCAAAAAATCTTTCCAAAACTTTCTAAAACTCTTTTGAATCCTTAAAGCATCATTTATCTCACCATC
Organism: Holocentrus rufus; assembly: GCA_900302615.1. Classification (NCBI taxonomy): domain Eukaryota; kingdom Metazoa; phylum Chordata; class Actinopteri; order Holocentriformes; family Holocentridae; genus Holocentrus; species Holocentrus rufus. The sequence continues at coordinate 533 of OMLF01021204.1, read as the reverse complement.
TGCGGCTTATGACAAGTGTTCAGTCTTCACTTCACGTAGCCTAAATTTAATTTAATTGCGTTAGAGTGCATGTGCAAATTTGTGCTATCACAGGTTGACAAGAATATACTGGAGTGTGAAGCCTCTTACCATGGTGGCAGTGAAGGGGATGTTGTCAATAAGAGAAGAAGCCAGCGCGGAGACCCACATCACCAAGATAATGGCGATGGCCAAGCGCTGGTCTTCCGGCACTGCCTGAGAGAGGAGATAATAAGAGTAACACATAATTGCTGCTTTTATTGCCACTTAGATACACACACCCACCTTGCCCGGTGACAGCTTTAAATCAAACGGACCAATTAAGTTGGCGCTCCGGCCCTGACTCTCACGTCACACGGAGGAGGCTGAGGGAAGGAAGCTGTTTGAATGTGCGGCATGGCCACAGGTGGGACCATCTCTCAGTCTCATCTGCCGTGACCAATCCCCCACCGTGTGCCAAGCAGGATGCTGTTAGAGCCTCTTTGTTTTCAGGAGATCGGCAAACAATATGGGCA
>OMLF01021202.1:0-10000 GCA_900302615.1 Holocentrus rufus | reverse complement strand
TTTGACAAATTTGTCTATGGATTTAGTGGTTGAACAGTGGGATGTTATTCATTTGTTGCAGTTATTGTCGCCATGTCGTGGTTGCTGTCTCAATCTGGCTATTATCTGCTAATTGTTGTTTTTGCTTTTTATTTCTTGTCAGTAAAGCGCATTTGAATTGAACTGCACTGAATTGAATTTAACTGATTTGAAATGGAGTGACAAGACACTTGACTGTGTCACTGAATGAATACATGAGTGAATCAGCATGTGAGTATGTGCTCAAAACCATTCAAGTTACTGTTTTTGTCCCCAAGAAAAATTATTATATTTAGCCTTATATTATGGTCAGCGCACATTTATTTAATACACAGATATAAGGCCATTGCAGCCATTGTGATATTGTGGCAATTGATGAGATGGGCTGTGTGAGAAGGGTTGGTAAGGAACATAGCATCCTTAATTTGTTGCTAATAAGGTTTAAGAGAAAAATGCAGAACACAAAAACTGCACATCTCTTCCTTGTTAACACATTCTCTCCTCCCCCATCAGTGACATTGTATATTTTGTTCCAAAATGAGATGTCCACAATTTTGAAAAAAAAAAAAAAAGAAAGAAAAAAAGTCCCACTGCTACAAAATGATTGATAGCAGGACATTTAAAGAAAAAGGGGGTTTTAAAAGACAACGGGAGCAATAACACCAGATTCCTGTTATTGATTGATATCGGCATAAGTGTGGTGTCCCACCCTGATACCACTCATTTGGACAGGTGATTGTGACTGCCTGGTGGAGGTGATCGTACATCATTTTTGGAGATAGGGTTGTTTTCAGACGGCCTCGGAGGCTTGAATGATGTGATGAGCTCTGTACGAGGCCTTTACATTTGAACACATCGCCCTATCACTAACCTGTCAGTCTAATCCAGGGAAAGGCCAGCATGTGAAATGAGAACCTGCAGATGATCTGCCCTCTGTGACACATGGATGCCTATACATGGGGTAATACATGGAGTAAGGCTGCTCTCTGCTGTCTTGGAGTTGTAATAACTAACAGGCATCTGAGGACATTCAACAGAGATTGATTCCCTGCAATCGACTCTGATACATTGTAGTGGAAGCTGTGTTTATCTGTAGTTCATCAAAGATTTCATGGAATTTTTTTTCCTGTCCTTTTCTTTATGGAATATCCAAATATCAATTCCCATGCATTAGCTACACCTGAAATAAACTTGAATTCACTGATCCCACTGATTCACTGTCCCCTATTCTGTTTGTAAATAATTTCATCCCTTTTACAAGTGAATACACAAAAAGACAGAACAGTTTTCATGCTTGCCTAAAATACAACCTACAGACTATAGCCTCCGATCAATCAAATAAGGCTGATGTTGAAATAGTTAAAAAATGGCACATGGCACTCTTTTGTAAGACTTTAGCCGCATCCTTCCCTCTAAAGTAAAAGTGAGGTGGATCAGATCTTTGTGGCCACCTATAACAGAATGACAGTGGGTGTCTTTCACTATCCAGGCACTGGTTAGATGCATCAGTGCTGAGCCAGACAACAACAGATTGCTGATTACACTGCTGGCCCTTTAAGACTCCACTGTTGCCTTGGTAACAGTCAGGAAGTAAAACACACAGCATCCTTAGCATGCAAGCGGCTGAAACTTCAATTATTTCATTCTTAAGCCTTACAACAGATTTCGCCCTCGACTTTTACAAAAGACGGGACTGTTCTTTGTAAACGAAAGGCAAGTAATGAACTAATGTAATGTCACTGCATTGACTGGTACGAGCGCTAAGTAGTAATATTAATGTCTACACTACAACCAGCTAGCTTCCCATCGTCACGCCCTGTAGTGTTAGCTTCCGTGCTGTATTACTGTATCAGAGTATCCCTCATTAAATGTGGATTACACCATTGAAACATATCACTGAAGTATCAGGAATGTACATGTAGAGGCTGTCAGTTGCTACAAAGTTTAGACGCGGCCTGCTATGTAGGTCAGTGGTAAGATGCCGCTGTCCATGGTGCTAGTAGTAGAAACGAGACAAGCCTTCCCGTATGCTTTGCTGATAGACAGAGTATATAAGTAAGCATACTGTCTTAAGTGACATAATAAGTGCCATATAGAGTGTAACTTCAAGCATTTCCAGAATAGGCGCCTCTCTCCAATTCGGCGTGCAAATAATCCACCAAATAGCACGTTGTTTCAATAAAATCTCATCTTTTAGAATGGGTTCCCCTTGTTGTTTGCGCTCACGATAGTGCATTTTGGTAAAAGAGGGCTATGGGAAACAGCACTGACCAGGACCATCATACTATCATGATACGTAGTATGATGGTCCCGGTCAGGGCTATGGGAAACACGGACGAGCCAAATCTAAACGTCGACATTTTATTTCAATATAGTGTACATTGGTGTCCTAGAAGTATATACCGAATTGCAGAGCAGCTGCTGATATTTAAGTCAAAGTCTTGAGTCATAATTTTTGACGTAGGTACTTTTGTCAATAAACAAAGCCACCTTAAACTGATATATTTTTTCACCGCGTATGGTGTGACGTTCTCTCCTTAAACGGTTGGTGTTATCCCCGTTGTAGACCGTGGTAGACCGTTTGGTCTACCGTTTGTACCGTAGAACCTACCACTAGAACCATGGTAGGTAGCAGTAGGTGAAACCTTATAGTTTTCATTTCTGTTAAAATCACAATCAAGCAGCACAACTAATTGTAGCAAGTCCCTTCCCCTCAGGAATAAGAGTGATTGATTTCATTTAAGTTGAGTGTGTAACTGTCATGCCTTATACCAGACTCAAGATGAATGGGAGCAGGGACAACATCAAGCCTGTGACCTGCACCATCAAACCTCCAGTCAACCTGCAGCTTGGAGATACCAAAACAGACACGTCTCGCTCCGGTGTCTCTGTTGTAGACATCACACTCCCCTTCGGAAAGACTGTCAATGTAAGTAAGTGCTTGACTCAGAAAGCCATTCAGTGCAATCCTAGCAGTATCCATACCGACTATCATAATAGGTGTTGCAGTTTTTGGCTAGTATAAGCTTTGACTTTTCTGTGTCAAAAAATAAGTACTTACACACAGGGTGAAGAATTAACACAGATGCTGGGAAATATTGTGGTTGGTTCCTTCACTTCGCCAGTCTAAGGCAAACAATTAACTCCTATCTTAACCATTATCTTTGGTGCTCAGTGCTATAGTTTTCTTTACAATGTGAGATCACTTGTCAGTCAACCAATGTGTCCAGTAATGTGACGTCCTTCTCCTTGGATTTTCTGTTGATCAAGTTAGAGTTTTTGTAGGTGGCTCTTTTTTCTTTGTCTGCTCAGCTATGGTGTCATTGCCACTCATGCTAACTACCTAGTTCCTCTTCTGTTTATTCCAGAGAAGTTCCTGTTGCTGCAAAAATGGAGAAATGTAACACATTTGGTGTTTAGAACAAAATTGGGTTTAAGTTGGATCACGTTTGTGCTATATTAACAATGAAAACAGTGGACATTTATTAATATTAAAATGGTGCAGAATAATACTGTAATTATAATGCTGCAGGCCAGTGATGATGTTACACTGTAGACATTTTGGACAGCACTTTTCTTTTTAGGGGCACAGGACTGCATCCAGTAGATCATGTTGCTGTCCCACTTTAACATTAGAATGTTTTTAATAAGGCCTTGGCTTCAGGGCATCCTGGTGACACAACGGGAAAGGCGAATACTGCGTACTCACATCGTTGTGACTCTTGGATTTAGGTCATGAGGATTTGGCTCATAACCATTATTGCCTGTCTTCATCCCTCTTTCTTATGTCTCCCAACTATCCAATAAAGCAGAAATAACTTACAGTTATATTAAAATATACTTCTACTTATTTCTCCCATGGTGAGACAGACATTTTGGTCATTGACCTACTTTTTAGCATTTAGTCCTAATTAAAAGTTATTTCTAATGGAGAGTGTCTCCTCATTAGCTCAAAACGCTCAAGCTTCAAAGGATTTTGCCTAGGGCGAGTTTATGCATGAGAGAATTATCTCCACCAAGCATTTTGATGGTACTGTCTTTAGGTTTAAATGTTAATACTGTGATCTGGCAAACTCAGTGTTTCTTAAACTGTAGGTTAAGACCCAGAATGGGCTGTGGGCCTGTTTTTTTTTTTTTTTTTGGGGGTACCCACATGTTTTAATGAGCCTGATTCCTTGGGCAAGACGTTTTTTTTTTATTTCTCATTTAAACCAGCAGATCAACAGCCTTGTAATTTAATCCAGTCGGGTTCAAGGCTAAAAAAGTTTAAGGAAGCCATTGTTCTTGTCCTCATATAGGTTACACTATAGAAGAATTCTTCAGTGGCCTACATTCATTGTAAATGAGTCACTTTAGTATTCATTTGTCTGCCCACTGTGTTGCAGTGTGTTAAAGTCAGATTTTCCAAAGCATTCTTGATCTTCTGGCTCTATATCTTTACCTGTTTGAGAGTGTACTGCATTCAGACAGTACTTCAGATGGTAATGCATTATTGTAAACACTTGACTTTTTCCTGTAACAGAATAAAGAAAAGCATCATGGTTCCAATTACACTAATCACTGAAATTAAGAGAAACTAAGAGAGTCGTTTTAGGAGAAGTTAGATGAACAAATATGTTCATTGGTTATAGTTCTATATCTCTATAATGCGTTTTTTGTTTTGCTTTGTTTTTTTATTCCAAGATGTGTATTTCAAATACAAATGATACATTGTGTAAATAAGACAGCTTTGGATTTACTGCAAGTTTTTTTTATTCCCCTCACTTTGATGGAGCAAGTCTAATGACTCCTGTAGACTTCAAGTCTTTATGCTAAGCTAACGTGAAATGCTAACCATTGGAATCAAAGCAGTGGATGTACAGAGGTATTTTGACCAAAACAGAGTATTCCTTTAATGAAAGTATCGAGTAAGTATGATTTATGGCTGTTTTTTGATACTAACCCCAGCTCTGATTATCACATGATGGCCAAAGTAGTGGGGTAATATTGCATTGGATGCTCTCTGGTAATTTTGCCTTTTTTGTGCATGCTATTCAGAATCCATCATTATTAATATCACTTTCCAGATTGAGGACATTACCTTTAAAAACTACTACACAGCCTTTTTGACTGTGCGGTTGTTGAGGAGGGTCCCAGGACAGGAGGCCCCCGCTAAGTGGTGCACTGCTGTGAGAGACCTGGCTCTAATGGACAACCCACACACAGAGGGACGCTCCCAGGACTACTTCTCCATACACAGGACACGGGTAGGTGGGGATGTATATCTATATCTGTGTGTGTTTGTGTATGTGTAGTTAAGGTGCAACCCACATGTTGAGGTAGATTCACAAGATTTCTTCTCCATATGTTCTTCTCCATATGTGGACAAAAGGAAGTAGGTGTGTGTTTGTCTGTCAGCATCTTTGAGCAAACCAGCACCATTAGCAAAACACCACCTGTTGCCCTTGTGATCCAAAGACACCTGCCTTGTCAAGTCGATGGGGTAGCAGCAAAATAAAGGTTAGAGATGCTGGCTTGTGACCAAACGAATCACAAATTCAGATCCCTAGGGTGGCTCTGACAATCTGGGCATCGAAAATTAATAGGTGACACTCTCCCATCGCTCAAAATATTTGAGAAGGACATGTAACCCCACCATCTGCTCGGCAGTAGAACTGTTGTTGTACCAGGCTGCTCCCAAGTGTCTAACAAGTGGAACTGCATGAATGTGAGGCAGGGCTTTACTTAGAAGAGGCATGTGTCCTCAGTCAACTTTCCCACAATGAATAAAGGTTAAAAAAAAAGAAGCAAAAAAAAAAAAAAGAAAAAAACAAAACAATCAGCCAATGATGGCCAACAGAAGGCCTGGATGACAAAAACTAATCAAAGAACAGCCTCAGAAAATCTGAGTCATGCTCAGAGACCTTGAGGTGATTGGCACCGGGCTGCAGTTGTGAAGGTCAGTTTTCATCTACACTTGCCACCCTTGAAATCACAGCGAACAGGGCAATCTGATGACGGCTAACATTGACAGCTTTACTGGTGGCCAATAAGAGACATGTCACGTCATAAGACTCACCCCATTTAGCTTGACTCAGATCTTTCAATGGGGAGTCCAGAAGCAACGAAGATAACCATCCTGCTGAACCATGTGCACCCGCAGATCCAGCTTTCACATGCTCTGTCTGTGGCAAGAGCTGCAGTGCCAGGATGGGTCTGCACAGCCAAATGCAGTGGCACTGGCGCCAAGTGACAGAAAACAGGCATTCAATTAATGAAAGCAACATCGTGTTTGTTATTAAATGGTCTGTTATAGGAAGTGGGTGTTCGAGGCCATGGAAATGTTCTTCATTTTTGTTAGTTACATTGTCATCTTGGCCACATATAGTACAATAAATCTACCCACTATTATGCACAGTAGTTACTTTACACTGAACTTCATGCCCTTGTAAGAAACAAATGCATGTCTGTCACTGTATAGCTAATGTGCACATTAAAGGGGAGTTCCACCCAAAAACAGAAATCACATTTTTTATTTTTGCTATGATCTGGCAGTGTAATCTGGATTTAATTCTGGAAGCGTCAGTGGCTATAAGGTTTGTCTCTTTATAACATCACAGGTTAGAGCTTCAGGTGTCCTAGTTTTGGGTGAGGACTGCTCATGTTCACAAATAATTATTCAACTAAATTTTTTGCAGGGTTTGTACAGAGTCTTGAAAGTTTAGAAAATGCCTCATTTTAACTGTTACATTTTCAATGTTAGGAATATGCTTGAATTCAAACGCATTCCTTGAAAAATGCTTGATTTTCAACATAATCTGGTGTCTCATTTACACAGTCACTCATGTAAAAATCTTTTAATATTTGAAATGATCCCGTACTTAGTGAGCATTAAACAATCCTGATCAAAGCTACAATCAAAGTTAATATGGACAATCGGTAAAAATAAACAAAGTGACAATATACATTGATTGCTGTGGGTATAAAGGAAGTCTGTAAACTTTGCATTTCAAGTAACAATTTAGATTAGATGATAAAGGCTTCGAGAGTCTGAAAATTTTGGTTTAAGTGCCTTTTATTCTTGGGAGGCTGAGTGAACCCTGTTATTGGGCCAACACTTAACAATTGTTAAGATTATTTTTTTCTTTTTAATTTAAGGGAAGTTTAACAATAGGCCGCCACTGCATATGACCGCATCAAAAATTCACATTTAATCTGTAAACCAACATACCCCATTGAGCATAAAGCCAAGAGCCAGCCAGTTCATTGTTGTTTATTCTCTCTCTCAGCTGGCCTTGGAGGCAAGCCAGACAACTCCCTGAGAAAGGCACTGTAAGCTTTGTAATGTTGATGTATGGAGACATTATGAACTGACTTATTGCTTATTTCTTCTATTTATTTCTTACTTATTCTGCATGCAAATGAAGCCAGATGGTGAATGGTTATTTAATTTTTGTTTACTTCAGATTGTGCTCTAAGTCTGACATAGTTTAAACAGTGATAGTGATAGTGTAAATGGTGTTTGCTCACTGTTTGTGGGTTATTGTTCTTTATGTCTAGCCTTAAGACATATTGGATGTATTGTTTTACTGCAGCAGTTCTCAGTATGGGGACCAGGAACCCCTTGGGGGCCAGAAGATGTAGAGGGTCCTTTAAGATGATTTATATATCATAGAGAGTTTTATTTATTTCTATGATAAATGTGTTTTGTTAAACAATGAGTATTTATACTTCCCCCAATTTGGCAGGTCAAAAGGTGAAATTAAAATCATCCTTTTATATCAGAGCTCCCCCATCTTTGTGTGCCTGTATGTGGTCATGGGAACCCCCCTCTCTTTTTTTTTTTTGCAGGACTTGGACACAACAAAACTTCGCTTCTTGCCTTGCTTCCATTTGTCACAGTGGTTGGCAGATTGCAAAATTCACCAGATCATTTCATTACTTTATGAGCTAGTTAGATTTTTGTAGAATAGCACATTCTCAGTAATGGCTGGTTTCCTGGTAGACAAATGTGCCAGTCTCAGAATGTACCCACATTTGGCTGGTTGCTAATATTTCCCATCCTGATTCCTAGCGGGGATGTGAAGGTTAAGATATTTTTTTCTTTTTCCCAGGATTTCAGGTTTCATCTCAGGTGTCATTTTTTCTCTGACAGTCACACTGAACAATTTTGATTAATGCCAAACACAAGACTCTTGTTTTCCTACCGTTGTCTTGCGTGTTCATGTATCAAATCCATTAAACACTTGAGAAGCACTTCTCTATGGCACTCCTCATGTTTGTCTTTATTGCCTCTGGTCCAGATGCAGGTAGAGCCGGACCACGTAGTGTCGGTGAGACTGATCCTGAGACAGCCGTCCTCTGCCTGGCTGACCTTCAGCCTCGAAGATATCAAGATACACCCTCACGTGGAGCCGGTTAGTTTGAACTTGCAGCTAAATTGTTGACCTAACAGACTCAGTGTAATTGAACTAAAGCCTGATACAATGGCTGTTTTATAAAAGTTAAACTGAACTTAACAGTGGACTTAATGATCCAAATGTGCCTCAGAGTGGAACGGTATTGAATGGTAAATTCAAACTTGTTTAGGCAGGAGAATGCCATACCAGTCAAAGTTGGTTGTGTACCAAATAACCACAATGAGGCGCCTGCAGGGCTGGGTTTGTTAGGAGCGAGGAGGGGTGAGTAGGCCAAGGAATGCATGTGGTGGGCACAAGAGAATGTAAATTGTGGCACAGAGCCCAGACAAGTCCGTCATGCTTCACTAAAAGTTACAGAGACTGGAACTACACTTGTTTTGGCTCTCTAACCTGGCAGGATGACTGGTTAGTAAAACTCTGCCTGTAAACAAGCCACTTTTGAGTCCAAACCAAACACATGCAACAAAGTAAGATTTTTCTTTATGGTTTAACCTAAGAAAGCAAACTGCAGGTGTGATTTGCACCCTTAAACTCAACCTCCTGACTTTCTTCTCTCCAGGACCCGGAGAGGGAGGTTTCTGATTGGTTATCCGACCTGACCCTTGTTGACCAACACCCTGATCTGGAGGTACACATTTTATTACCGTATTGGCCTGAATATAAGACGACCCTGATTATAAGACGACCCCCTCTTTTTCAAGACTCAAGTTTGAAAAAAGACTTTTTGAACACCAAATTAAATTTTTATACAGAAAATAATTAACAACAGCTTCTCTCCAAAGTCAGAGGGCAGGCGCTGGGCTAGACTTGTTCTGCGTCGCAGTGTTAGTCCATTACGCCGCATCATTCTTTTACACCAGCCGAGGCTTGCTTTGAAGTCAGCGGTGGGTTTGTTTAGCTCTTTGGCTATTTCCACGGCCTTGAGCTGAATGACAGCTCTGCTGATGGGCATCCCGTCCTTTCGTTTCTCGTCCACGTACGCACACACCCTCCTGTCGAGCTCTTGGAAGCGGCCGCTCTGAGGACCACGGAAAGCTTTTCTCTGACTGTGAGCATTTTTTAGGCGATCTTTTTGAGCTCTCCATCTCCGTACATTACACTCTGTGACACCATATTTCACAGCCGCTTTGCAATTGTTTGAAGACTCTGCCTCATTTATTACCATCATCTTGAAGTTTGCATCATAACTTCTCCTCAGCTGCCGGTTAACCTGGCCGATCTTCGACCCACTTTTCTCCAGATTGTCGCTACGTTTCTCCATTTTCTGTCATCTCTTCTCTTAATTCTTCTCTTTTCTTTCTTACCGCTATTTTTTATTTTTCTTCTTCGTGACAGGGGTTCGCTTTGGCCTGGGGAGTTAAGTTCAGCATTCGCTTTAAAGATATCTGGCGCCATCTAGCGTTGTGAATGGGTATAATGTCTAGACCCCGAATGTAAGACGACCCCCACTTTTTCAGTCTTATTTCAATGCAAAAAACACCGTCTTATATTCGGGCCAATACGGTAATGCTCCAGTAATTTAACCCTAACCCAGGAAGACAGAACATCTGTTAAACTGGAGGCAGTTCCTTAGTCCCATACTT
>OMLF01021201.1:35249-45418 GCA_900302615.1 Holocentrus rufus | reverse complement strand
GAGATCGGAGAGTCGGTAAAAGATACGGGGCTTATGTCAACATACTGATGCAATTTTAGTAAACATGTATAAAGCAGGGTTACTTGTTGGGGAAGATGGGGGGGCTTTTAAATGCGTTTATCGCTGTTGTCTTCCAAATGAGGCAGGCTCTGAAATGTCTTTCGGAACAGACGATTTCCTGACTGGACTAGTCTCATAAATCTCAGGCTATAATTGTGCATTTAGGAGATGGGTACATAAATGAAGTGACAATTCAAGAAATAGAAAACCAGAAAAAACTGATGGATTCCAGAGACAATTTGATGCCTGCTTTATTTGTATTTAAATATACACACAAGAGCAGATTTAAGCCTGTATGTACAATACAGAGGAAAGGAAAAATGTGGAAATGATTAGTGTTTCGTCCTGAATTGTACACTATTTCTCTATCTTGACGTTGACATACGTGTAAAAAGACAGACTGCATGGACTTCTCTCATAAGTCATTTTCCCGTCTGTTTTCTTCTATTTGATGCAGCCTAAATTGGGACGGGAGAAACGAATTGCTAAATTTTTAATTAACTTCATAACATCTGCACTTGTGCTTTGAGAGAGCAGCGAGATTTCCTTTTAACCTATTCCAGCACATTTGCACACCAAGGTAAATCTTGATGCTGGCACTCTTACAGAAAGGAAGGGGGAAAAAAAATCAAAAATGGAAATGAACTCTCACTTGTGTGTGCAGATCAAAGAGGCAGAATTATTCAACTTTTTGCCATTGCTTGATCTTCAAAAAAGAAGAGGAAAAAGTAGGGGAGAATCTAGATGGATGAATCAGTTTTAGTTAGAGGCTTCTTCAGTTGTTTTATCAGCGTCCGTTTTCTCATCTGGTGTATTTACTCGTACATCCTAGCTTTCATGTCTCAATTCTTGGCTAGTTCATTGTACAGGCATCAGAGGACGCATATGCTTAAACATTGGTGCTACTGAGAGATTCTCACAGCTTCCCTTTTCTTTCTTCGTATTCGAAAATCTTTAGCAGCTGTTCCTTCTTACCTGAATCTATCCGACTTTTTAAAGACTGAATGAATGAATGCAATAATATTGGTGTGCACAAATTAAAACTGAAATACACAGTGTAATGTCAACACAATATTGACTATCAAAAATAACCAGCCAGTGAACCAAATGCCTTATAAGCATCTTTGTACATTAACATTTTTACATCCACTGCACCAGAACATAATACAGGATGATGCACCAGTCACTTTAAACTTTGTACCAGTCAGTATATTCACCGTGACTGACTATATTAATACCGTAACACTTGAATTATATGCATCAGGCGCTTTATACCTACATTAATGCATCCATCCATTAATGCTGCAGTACTAGTGCACCATTCCCTTTGCACCAACATCCTGGACTCCCATGCAACACTGTAATCCCTGCTGATTAATATAGTGATTCTGTTAACTCTAAAATAGCTGAATCATTCCACATCAGTCTGTTAATACAGCAATAATTAAATTCTTAACCCTGATTACTCGGTATGTGACACTTGACCTAGCATTGCATGGTTGCAAGATGTTGGTTAAGGTTGTTTTTGTGTCATCTGTGGTGCTTTAATTTTTTTTTTGCTTACATGTAATGGGTTGTAATCCAAAGAAAACATTTCTGCGTGCACTCTCTGTGTTAGGTGGATTGGCAACCAGAAGGAGCTGATCAGTAGCACTCGATTTTTATGGGAATTTAACTCAATTCCCCATGACCATAACATCCTGATATATCACATTTCCTTTAAGTGGCACCACACCAAGTGAGTCACCACACAATACAGTTCATTACCACCCCACTAGAGAGGGCTCTTGAGGAAGCAATAGAAGTCAGTGAAAGGTAGACAACACAATTTAGGCTTCCTGTTAAAGGACAATAGACCGCATATGGGCAACTTGACAGAAAGTATCTTTTTTTATTATTTCATACACAGATATTAAGGAAGAGTGAATTAATCTGCATTATTTGCTTTAAGTCACTGGAGGTCTGACTCCCACTAGCTTTGATACCTTCCTCTCCACCATTACAGTCCATTCTGTCAGGTGAGGAGCCTATGAAATAGGAGCAGGCAGTCATCCCCCAGGCACCTGCATGGGCAGCCCTCGACTGATGTAGGTGATATCACAGCACACCAAAGCTCCTTTAACAAATCTCCCTTTGATACAGCGCACACAATGGCGTCTCTATAGGACACCACCTTACCTTTCTGTGTGTGGGTGCACAATAAGGCACGGCATCTCAAACAGAAAAAACAATCCCAGAGCCAAAATACTGGTGAGAGAGGCACAGTTATAGTCCCGGGAAGTGAGGAAACCAGCTATTCAAGGGATTCATGGTTTCCTGGCTTTTACCCTGTGTCTCCACAAGAGGACACTGCTCCCATATTGTATCTGCTCCATGGCGTTACTACAGAGAATTCACAACATGCCACATATTTCAACTGAAACTGTCAGCAAAGTATTAGAAACTGGTTGCCACTCTTAAATCAAAATATGAGAGAAACATTCCTCTTCAAATCTTTGCTAGAATAAAAAAAAAAAATCTTTGAGCTCAATATGGTTGTCAACTACCCACATGATCAATGCCTCAGCACCAAACAGTACCATTGACAGAACTGGTGAAACCTTTCCACTGCAATGATACCAAATCTTTTAGCTCTACTTTGGCTCTAAAAAACAGGAACTTTGGATTTTTCATTTGCTGAGGGTCCAGTTCTAGTTGATTTTTGGGTCCTTGTTTGACATGTGGGACATACAGGAACCAACACCACCCTGGGGGCAGGACTGCTGCACTGTTAATGATAATTGGCTACACACTGAAGCGACTGACGGTGAGAGCCTGCAATGTTTAAATTCATGATGAAGAAGAAGAATTTTGTTGTTAGCAGTCAAGCATCGGAAGATTCCAATATGAGAAAAATGCAATGAGGTCCAAGCTCTCATCGTCTCATTTTCCACAGGAACTGGGTTACAACCACGATCCTGACCAATGTCAAGTAAAAATAATGAAACTGTAGCAGCACTATGAAAGGTTTTTCTCCTGTCACTACAACCATTACTATTTCCTCAGAAGTTATTTGAAACACAATAAGTAGAACCGGATCTAGCGCCAGTTCCTGTTTGCTTCCATTTGGGCCAGTTCTTGTTTCTTGTTGTACAGTGGGAAAAAAGGCCTTAAGATGTCAATATCACTTTCACTGTCATCGCTGCACCCACCATCAGTCAGTCAGCAAGTCAGTCATTTAGTCAGTCTGCAAGCCAGGCCAGGATAATGCACCTAATACTATCTAGAACTTCCTATATCAGGTTCCTCCGCTTTAACGAAAACTATTCAAAACGGGCCAGTCTGTGTGGTCTAGTATAACGTTCCTGTAAAGCAACTTTGTGCATCTATCAGTGTATGCAGAACTCCTTTCGAGAGCCACTGACATGTTGCAGAAAAAACCCCAAACAAAACAGGAGAGAGCTTCAACTAAGCCAGCGAGGCGGGGGCAGTCCCCAGGCTCTTGGCTTTGTCTGCCTGTTGAGTGGGGCCATCAGATAACAGCCAGGACAATGGCGCTCCATTCTGAGGGCTCTCTTAAATGAGCAGGAAGCGGCGGTGAGCGCCTAGCGGAGTCTTCTGGTGGACTCCCTGGGGTCCGCTCAGCCCTGACGGAGCACGCCACCGCTGAATGGCTGGAGAGCACGGGAGGAAATGAGAAGCCAGTGGCCACCCAGCCGGAGCCACGGGCGCCCTTTGATGCTGCGCTGACAAGGCCCAGGGTTAAGGGTGGGAGCAAGGGAAAGGTGATGGAGAGAAGGGAGGGAGAGGAGAGGAGACAAGAGGAGAGGAGCATGTGTTTTTGTTTCTCTTATTCTTTTCTTTCACAGTCCACTAAAAGAAAATGAAGAACAAGAAAGCATTCATGAAGATAGGTGATAGTAGGAGTTTCATAATCTTTCTTTAGTCACTGAGGTTTTTGTGTCCTCATATGGGTATCCAGTCTCTGTTTTAAGAAACCTGGTATGGGACTGACGCCAGCCAGACGGGAAAAACATCTTGTTGTGGCCCCCAAGACTTGACAAAGTCTACCTTACTCTAGGAGTTATGACACCCTTTAAGATAAACGTATAGACCCAGGTGTAGACCCAAGTATGGTAAAGAATGAGCTCCAAAACTGAGCATGGAGACGAGTGTCCATATAATGAAGTCTCACCCTCACATCTTGGTCATGCTCTGGCTTTCTTCCCCAAAGGGTAGTTGGGCATGACCCGAGCTCGTCAATAAAGGCCTGAAGTGATCTCCTCTGTGATCATCTTTTTTTTCTCACACCACAACTGAATCATCGTCCTTCCAACCAACCCTTACAATAGGCCTACAGGAGTGAGATGCTGGAGCTATACCAAGTATTATGTGAAGCAATGCAAAACATTCCTTGGTTTTGCAATTGCACTGTCTGGCCATAGCTGTCTGTGTGTCTGCGAATTTGCGTGTGATAGTACTGTAGGGCAGGAAGGTGGACTGCCAGCCACCGGCACGGTTCAGGGTCCTCGTCTTCCTCTGTCGTCTCCTTGTCCTCCACCCTGCTGTTGTCACCCTGGTACGTGCTTCACAGGGTGTCTGCTGATGAAGCAGCCCTTCCTTACAGTCAGATCTTTGGGCAGATCAGTGAGGATGCTGGGACAGTGCCAAGGTCCCAGCCCTTTTAGGGTTGGCAGCCTGACTTCAGGAAGGTCCAGAGTGAGAATATTATTGAGTGATATGCGTGTCTATAGGGATTACAAAGGAAACTCTAAATGGACGTGACTGCAGCTCTTATGGAATATTGCCTTGTCTCTTGTGCCTTTATTGTTTTTATACATTGTAAGAAAATGGGAAAGTCAAGGTTATTGAGGAAAACATCTTGTTGGTTGCAGACAAAGTCAGGAACTCAATTTAACATATAGGTGCAGGTCTTAAATGTGACAGCGAGTGAAAAGTATGTTTCTGAGTCGACTTTTGGCCAGCGAGCACAGCTTTACCTGTCCTGAACTTCGGGTGAGGTGAGCCTGGCTGCTCTGGTGATTCTCAAGGACCCACTTCATTTGAAGTCTCACGCACAAGACTATATCGTGGAGGCACTATGGTGGATCAACGTAACATGCCCAGCCCCTTGGCTTGCATCACTGTGGCTGATTTCACAAGCAGTCAGAATATCGGACTGTCTAGACTGAAAACCTCTCAGGACTACACACAACTTTCTGAACAGATATCGACAAAGCGAACTCAAATAGTTATTAATTCTTACATTGGTGTTAGTTTCAGTCTATTTTCCAACTGAGACCCTTGTATCCTAAGTGTATGGCAGCTGGTGTTCATTATTAAATATATAGCAGCTGGTATTCATCATTACATGTATAGCAGCTGGTGTTCATTGTTTGCATATGGTCTATATGGACCACAGTTAAGAGGGAATTTACAATAGGGTGGTGCCCTGTAAGGCTTTGAATGAAAACACAAGGAAATTTTATATGTCCTTCGTTGTGTTGAAATGCTGCGGCTCTACAGTTGAAAGTGAATTTGGTGTTGACGGCGCAGAGGTAAAGCAGACAATGCAGCAGCGGCTCTCACAATGTGGTTCAAGGCTGTGTCGCAGTTGTGTACTTGAGCTGCACAATGCTCTGGCACGGGCTAGGAAATAACATATTCCACAACCAGACTCCAACCAGGCAGTCAACTTACGGCCTTTCTTAGAGGTACAACAAAAGCAGCTCTCCAACATTGTGCAGTGAAGCTTATTTGTTGCTGTCAAACTGAAAACTGCTGCGCTGTAAAAGCAGTTTTTGAGTGAAGTTGGGTCGAATAACATGGCACACGTCTCATCTCTGCCCTGGAAGAGAGTGGAGGTGGAAAGTCAGCGAGAAGTAGCTGTCAGACAGAAATACCCCAGATGAGACTAAACACAGTTGAGTGTTTTGTTTTTCACCTGTGGCACCACGTCCTGACAGGGGACAGACAGGACAGCGACTAAGGGGATCAGCAGCAACATGGAGAGGAAGGTCAAAGTGGAACCCGGGTCCGACCTTTTGTTCTCCTCTGAAGATAGACAGGCTGCTTCGTCAACACCGTGACCTTTCAAAAGTCTGTTTTGGTCTCCAACATAGAAGAGCAGAACATGGCATGCTCTTTAAACTACACTTCCTTCACCAGCAGCAGACCTAACTATTACATAAATCAACCCCATCCGCTGCTTAATCAGATGGAAATAGCAGGATAATCAAAAACAGGGCTGAAACGAGGGTTCACCAAGTCATCATCTTTGTTGCTACCTCAACGAGAACATAAAACATAATTGTGGAGGATGCATCGTGAGCGGACCCACACCCTCACGCACAGGTCCCTGGGGAGGCTGTGGACGTCAGCCAGAGGCAGGAGGACAGTAGGAGGGCGCTGTCTTACCCGCCCAGGAGATGGATGACACAGATGTTTGATGAATGGACACGGCTCGGAGTAGGTGTGGTGGAGGTCAGGAGATGTTCATCACCACTGAGCACCGCAATAGACTCGCTGGGCTCATGCAAATTAAAGAGAGAGTTTATGGTAGAAACATTGAAAAGCTCTATGCTTTACAACCAGGCCTCAGGTTTATGAGAACGAGGGGAGGGAACGAGGGAGGAACATTTTCCACAGAACTTTGACAAAAAGTAATTAGATCGTAGCGTGTTACCCGGGGAAATCTAGACATGCCTAATTACAGGTACAGTCAAGTACAGAGGAATTAGAAGAGGGAAAAAAAACTCCTTGACATCAGTTGGATATGCCACAAAGAATAGAATCTTTGTTTGATTGTTGTATTTCCTAAATAATGGAGCCCAACAAGCTACCATAAAATATACTTTTGAATGAACATCAAAGGGCTGTGGAATAAGCGGGTATGGAAAATGGATGCATGGATGGATCAAAGGGCTGTTAAATTCCTGAGTTGTGCTCGGCTCTTAACCCTTGCTGCAAGTTAGGATAGCGTGAGTGACAAATCGCAGCAAATCCATGCGGCAACAGGAAGAATTTATCAGACAGAAGTGAGTAATGATCTGAAACAATGCGAGAAAAAAAGACGTGGACGACAAGAGGAGAGGCGCTAATGGATGGAGAGGAGCAGTGAACGGAAAGGGATGGGAGAGGTAAGGAGACAGGGACACAAGGAGAGGTGGACTGCCAGCAGCCAGCCTCATAGACAAGGTCATTTCCAAAGGACATGCCATGGGGGGTCGGGACAAGCATCCCATAAATGAGATAAAGAACAATGGGAGGAACTATAGCCCACAAAATCACCGGAGCCTCTCCCTGGACGAGAATAATAGAAAGGCCCTGTAAGATCAGGACACACACTCAGCATGAAGGAGACAGGGTGGATGAGATATTTTTATAATGTAATTAATATTGATGCAACAAGGAAAACGGGATCATAAGATATGCTGCCAAACATAACTAGTTGCCATCATAGTTTGTTTTTACAAGCCTCACAATTCTCCATAAGTGCTTTTTATAACAAGTGGAGATAATTGCTTGTCTTTGAAGAAAGTGCAGCAACATCAACAGCACTGAACAATTGAACAAAACACACAACAGGGTGAATTAATATCCCTTTGCTCTATTCAAAGCATTCAAATAATATTTAGCATGCTGTACCATCTCATTTTCCCCTGAAATTCATTAAACAGGTCTTATCGCAATTATGTTGTGACCTCATAATTCAAAACATTGTTTCAAGTGAAATGGGCCAATCTTCCGGACCTTCTCACCCTCACATCTTGGTCATGCTCTGGCTTTCTTCCCCAAAGGATAGTTGGGCATAACCCGGGTTCGTCAATAAAGGCCTGAATTCATTAGAAATTCATTAAACAGGTCTTATCGCAGTTATGTTGTGACCGCATAATTCAAAACATTGTTTCAAGTGAAATGGGCCAATCTTCCGGACCTTCAACACCCTACCAGAGAAGTGTGTTGATGACCCATTTAGTTTTCTTCTGAGCTGCAACAACAACAGGTCACATATTTGTGAGCTGCTCATTTTGACTGGATTGTATGAGCCACACTTCACTTGTATGCATTGTTGGTTGAAGTGTCACTCTGGTATTTTCATTTTCATTGTTTAAATTCGTAAAGACCTGTCTGTCTGTGTCTTGGAGCAGAAGGGCTTCGTCTAGCTTTGGGGTTAACACCCCATATCCTTTTCCATTCAATGCATTGTTCCTTTTACCACTGATTAATATCTTGTTTAAACAGCCACCAGACACACCACGCCGTCAGTATGTTCATAAATCCTCTGGAGCTGATCAACACAATGGCCCACATTCTTTTAAAGGAAGTCCCTTATATCACTGCATCTCCTCTCCAACAGAGACACACGAGTTCTAGGATTATAAGACTGGCATGAAAACAACACATTGTGTATCTGTTTATTTCATTAATGTAAGTCGTTACTGAGGCACATCACACCCTGGCATGTGTCCAGACGGTGCTTCAGTTCTGTAGGCATCTCTGGACTTCTCACCTACGCCCTGCTTGGCTCCAGTCACATCTTGAGTAATGTTCTCTTAATCAAGGAATAACAACAGCACAGACAAGACCTCATTAAACGTTCCCCACTATTACTTTCAATATGAGGTCCTGTCCTGTTCCAGTGGCACCTGGAGGCTACTTGGCGTCCTATTCATCACATTCTTTTCTATGTTATAAATCTATTATAATTTTGTTATTCTGTTTCAGTAGTGTGTTTGGTACCCCTTTAACCCCTGTTAAAAGGGTTTTTAAGGAGTTTGCTCTGATTTGATGTGAGGGTCTATGGACAGAGGATGTTGTATTGCTGTACAGACTGTAAAGCCCTCTGAGGGGCTCAGATTTGTAATTTGTGATATTGGGCTATACAAATAAAAACTGACTTGACTACTTTGCTTTCTTTAATTTGGCATTAAACATAATCATTGTTGGGAAGAAACTGAGACACTTATTGGGGCTAAATCACTTGACCCAACTCCAGCGCATTCACACCTCACATTGATTATGGCTTTCCCTCAAGTGATGAGGTGACAAATTATAGATGATTTCACAGCCAAATCGTTAAAATAAATGTACTGTTGTGAGTTTGGTCTGTCTGTCATAGTTTTGAATACAGTAAACGTTTTGCCCTATTTGCCGAGGTCTAGGCCCATTCAAGCCAAAACCCTTGGGTGGTGGCCTGTGCAACAATGGGAAATCGTGGCACTGCATGCACTTCTTCACGTAGCCTTATAACACGCTGGATGGGAAAATTCATTCACAGGACCCAAAACTGGGCTTTTGCCCAAACAAAATCTCCATTTTCATTGTAACATTGTTTGAATTTTACTATAATAGCACAGGGCCTCTGTTTAGATTGTGATCTGAACAGCGGTTGGTTACGTTATGATGAATGAGGATTTTACACCCTGACATCACCCAGCAAAGCTATGAAATCTGTTACATTCACTGTTCAAAGGACAGGACTGAATCACCCATTCATTCAAGACAAGTAGCCTACATCCAATATAACATAGGCTGGCTGGCCTTTTCTATGTGAACCCATCACAAACAATGTAATGTTATTGGCAGCAGATCCATTTATATCTTGTATTCGTCCAAAGCTCCCTTGTATTCACTCCTATCTTTTACAGGGAACAGCATCTCACTCACACAATTTCTGATCAGAGTCAAGTTGTGGTTTGATCGATGAACCACACTGCCATGTATGATTGAGTTTCACAGGGGTCTCATGGGTACCAGAGTCTTTCAGTTTAAACACCCACCCATTACAGACATCCATCCTTCTCGGAAATGAATGCTAATAGATATGGTTTGAAGTTACACCTCGAATCCACCAACAATACCACTTTGATCTCCTCGGGTGTTTCACAGTGCCATACATTGTCTGACTTGTACCTCTTAGCTTGTACCTCCCTCGTAGCTTTCCAGAGGCAGGCCAGAAGGGAGGATCTTCAAACAGTCGAAGACTGTGCAGTGCAAAGGAGTGTGTGAGAGGTGTGTGTGTGTGTGTGTGTGTGTGTGTGTGTGTGTGTGTGTGTGTAGGAAGGGGGTGGGTGGGGGATAGGCAGATTGCATGGGTGACTAGATAATTTGTGACTGCAGCTAAACTC
>OMLF01021201.1:7848-35229 GCA_900302615.1 Holocentrus rufus | reverse complement strand
TGAGACTCAAGAGTTCACAGAGGTGTTTTCCTGTGTGAGTTCCTGTTCTCCTCCGGTCCTGTTGGAGGGAAATGTGACGGTGCAGCTGTCAGATGAGGCCTCTGCTGCTCATCTCCTGTGAGGAGCTGGAAACACACAGTCTGTGTGTGTGTGTGTGTGTGTGTGTGTGTGTGTGTAGGAAGGGGGTGGGTGGGGGATAGGCAGATTGCATGGGTGACTAGATAATTTGTGACTGCAGCTAAACTCTTTTAGCAGTAGGACCCAGAGGATTAATGTAGCTATCCATGACTAGAAAAAAACATGACAAGCACACCTTTATGGGATCTCTGCCAGACAAACATGTAAAAATCCTCCCCAAGTAGTTCAACACAGCAACAAAAAAGGTCCAGCTTTGAGCCATGTCATTGGCTAAGAAGCGTCTGACAGGAAAATACAATGACTCTTGATGTCAGGGCAGAGTCTGCTATATATGTAATGCAATAGACAACATCTGTTCTGACTCTGCGGGAGCAAGTGCGAGGTAAACTATCATCACTCATCTTGGGGGACAAGATGAGCGCTTCAGTGGCCGTGTACAGGAATATTTACACGGAGGACCGCTTCAAACAGGCCTATGGCTCCGAGGAGAAGACAAGTGGGAGTCTGCGGCTTCGGGAAAAGCTGACCGAGAGGTGCAGGTGTTCCCGGCGAACCTGGCTTCACCTGTTGAAGGAGAGGGTGCCCATTTTCAGCTGGCTGCCGAGGTACAGGTTCAAGAAATGGATTTTAGGAGACACCATAGCGGGACTGACAGTTGGTATTCTTCACATTCCGCAAGGTGAGTGAAAGTAATTATTAGTTTTTCGGCTGTAATGCAACATTGAAATAGCTTGCCGTTTCTGCTCAAAACTCCTCCACTTCCCCCACTTGATGTCGGTATGAATCTCGAGAGAAAGTGGCGATTTATTTTAATTGTTTAGTCTAGTTAGTCTAGTTTTTCTTTTTTTTTTTTTTTTTTTGATTGGCAAGAGGGCTTATTATTGAGCAGGTGCCACTGTAGAATCTACAAATCATAAACAAACAAGCAAACAAACAAAGAAAACAAACAAAAAGTCTATCATAATATAAATGCATTGTATTGTTTATTTTATTTTTAGATTTCAAAGTTTATGTATAGTTTATAGGTTTATATCATTTTGTATATGTATATGTATGTATGTATATACATGTACACATTGACTATATGATGTATAGCTATCACTTACACCAAGATTGCTATAACTTTTTTATAACTTAAAAGTGACTGCCAATCACCAGCATTTCTACATGTATGTTTGTATAAAATCAAAAAATAATATTATACGTTCACATTATTTTGTTATACTACAAAAAAAAAAAAAATCATATTGATAATATATATCATATATATCACATTGGGGTTCTTGTAGAAATTGTGGTAATTGGCAGTCACTTCATGTGTTTATTTAGTAATCACTTATATAAACTGTTGTAGCATATTTAATCCTTCCTGTTGCACCAGCTGTAAAGTAAGATTACACATTCTGGGCACAGATATAAATAGATTCATGTTTATTGATCCTTGCCTGTCTGAATGTCCTCCCAAATCCAGGTATGGCCTTTGCTTTACTCACATCTGTGGCACCAATATTTGGTCTTTACACCTCCTTCTTCCCTGTGGTCCTGTATATGTTGTTTGGCACGGGTCGCCATGTTTCCACAGGTGAGACTCATCTCCAGATCACAGCTACTCCTTTTAACAGAGAACTAGTGCATGTTCATCTTACTGTAGTATGACTGCAGATATCACAGTCTACATGGGCAATTGTTTTACTGTATGGAAGCTACTAGAAAGTATCAGATTTTATCACATGCTACTTGACCTAATTGCTCCCTTCCGCTGTAACTGTGATTCTATGTCTCTTCTCAGGTACCTTTGCTGTGGTGAGTCTGATGACTGGCTCTGTGGTGGAGCAGCTGGTGCCGACTCCTCTGGAGCTGAACTCCAGTTCTCCTGAAGCAGCAGACTTCGAGGCCCAGAGGATCGGAGTGGCCTCAGCTGTAGCACTTCTCTCAGGGATTATTATGGTAAGTCAGAGAGAGAGTTTGTGGAGTAAACATGAAGTCAAATAATCTAAACAAATAATAATTGAATGGAAATGGCAGATGTACCTTCCTTCCTACTTTGTGTTTTGTAAAGACTTGAAGACCTGATTCCTTGACACACTGCGTTATGTCACGTATTGATCTTTTGTGCCCCAGCTATGCATGTTTGGTCTCCAGCTGGGCTTCCTCTCCACCTATCTGTCGGAGCCAATCGTTAAGGCTTTCACCAGCGCCGCTGCCTTCCATGTCACCGTCTCACAGCTACAAAGCATGCTGGGGCTGCGGCTTCCTCGCCACACGGGGACCTTCTCCCTCTTCAAGGTCTGCAGTGCTTCATGATGACTTTTTCAGTGGCCTAATCCAGTATTTATCTGTTGGGGGAAATGCACTTTTAATGGAAAGCATGGGCGGGCGTTCTATTAATAGTGCACTGCATGGTCTTGTAGCATCGTAGCATCACTGTCCATTGTTTTTTTGCGTGCTCAGACCGTTGCGTCAGTGATGGAGAATTTGCCTCACACCAACATGGCGGAGCTGCTGATTTCCCTGGTGTGTTTGGCGGTCCTGGTGCCTGTTAAGGAGGTCAACATGCGCTTCCGGCAGCGACTACGCACACCCATCCCAGTGGAGATCCTCACGGTCAGTCTGTCACTAGTCAACACCCACTATCATGATTGACAGTGTTATGCATTTTGAGGGGATGCTTGATATTGACATAGCAATTAGCAGGTTATGAATCAAGACTTTATTCTTTTTTTTTCTTAGGTGATTATAGCTACAGGTGTGGCCTACGCCTCCTCGCTGGATTCTACATATGACATTCAGATAGTTGGCCACATCCCTGCTGGGTAATCTTTTGTAGATTTGGCAAAATTCAAAACACTGATGATTCCATGTGACTTTTCCAGGGACTTGACTGTTTTTTCCGATCCTCAGCTTCCCAAGTCCACGGATACCTGCCTTGCACACTTTCCCCGACATCGCTGGAGACACAGTAGCCATAACGTTTGTCGGTTATGCCGTGTCCGTCTCACTGGCAATGATCTACGCTGATAAACATGGCTACTCCATACATCCCAACCAGGTATGGTCCTGTGAAGAATACAGCTACTTTATGAAATCTTAATTTTCCTCATAATTTGTTACAGGAGGCCTGAGTCTGACTTCTCTGTACTGAACTTGTGTTTGTTTGCAGGAGCTGCTGGCTCATGGCATCTCCAACACCGTCTCCTCTTTTTTCACCTGCTTCCCAAGCTCAGCCACTCTGGCCACCACTAATATACTGGAGAGTGCTGGAGGGTACACACAGGTACTGTTACTTAATATAACTTCTGTGTACACTTTCATTTATAACTGTCACTAGTCACTGATATGCACTTTAAATTGAGCGCTTGTCTTCGGCCAGGCTTGAGCCACAGACCCTCCATAAAATAAACATGGTCTCGTCAAATCCATCACATCGAAAGATCCAATTAAAATGTTACATCCAGTAGTTTTACATACATTATTCATCCTCTTACATTATGTGGGGAATAAAGCTAATGGGTCACAATGATCGTTTTTTGCTCAAATAAGGATTTTTTTTTCCTGTGTGTGTTTCTGCAGCTGTCTGGCTTGTTCACCAGTCTGGTGGTTCTTATTGTCCTGCTGCTGATTGGACCTCTGTTCCACTTCCTACCCAAGGTGTGTTTGTAGGTGTCTGCATGTCTGCATTTATGAGAGAGAATCTGGGTGGGATGTTAACAGTACACTCATGCCATTCTTCTTTACATCTCTGCCCTCAGGCAGTACTGGCATGCATCAACGTCACCAGCCTGAGACAGATGTTCCTGCAGTTCCAGGACTTACCTGAACTATGGAGAATCAGCAAGATTGACTTTGTAAGACCATTGATCGATACAGCAATAAGATATGGGAATGCATGTGGTGTCCATGTATAATAAAAACAATAAGAAAGATGGTTAATTAGCTCCCTAGTTACCATTAAGGTAACAACTGATTTATAAAGCACAGCTAATTGGGCTTTTTCAGTAACTGCACACACTGGATTTTAGTATCCCGCTTAGACCACAGTCACTTGCCAAAGATAAACCAATACAATGTTGTTAATTTATCTTTCCTAGAATAAAACTTTTTTTCTTACTATTTACTTTCACATAGTTCCTCTCTAACGTGCAGCTGTATCATCAAATGGTGCAGAACCAATAGACACTTGACTGATGCTAGTTTCAATTCTTTGTGATTATTGCAAAGTGTCAGATAGTAGTTCAATGGTGTGCTACATGATGCATTAGTTAGAGCAGTAACTATCATGTCATAATTTTGACATTATCTGAAATGAAGCAATACCCCTCCAAGCCAATCAGATATAAATCAGGCCGTTGTATCAGGGGTTAATTGGGTACAGTCAGTGTGACACATTAATTACAGTTGCCATTAACCATAACTTGCATTGACATACTTCCATTGCTAATGCTATATTTTGACAGAATCACTTGATAGCACAATAATAACTTGTGTCTGTGTGCAGGTGGTGTGGGTGGTGACCTGGCTGTCTGTAGTGGTACTCAACGTGGACCTTGGTTTAGCCATTGGAGTGGTTTTCTCTATGATGACTGTCATCTGCCGCACACAGAGGTACGTTTTCCATTCCCTCTGCACAAACACAGTGGTGATTGTGGTGCAAACTGTCTAGCACCCTTGGGGAACGTTCCGTTATACGAAATATGCACATCTCAGTGTGTAAACATGATTCGGAAACATCACGGTCATTCACAGCAACAATCATGCTCATTAGATCCTGTTATAGGAGTTATAAAGCCCTGGAGACGGCTGTATGAATATTTTAGACAAGGACAACAGACATTTTTTCTGATTTTTTTTTTTCACGGTGTTGTTAACTATTAAAATTCATTAAAAGGGAACACCAGTTCATTTCTCCAAGCTATGTAGATCATAACTCATACTATGTTATTTCAATTAAAACTACAGCAGTGTCCCATGATTCAACAGGGCTGGTTGCTCAGTGCTTGGCCGGGCCAGCAACACAGAGATTTACAGACCTCTGCAGAACCACAGTAAGGTGAGAGGACACTTCTTTGATATTTATGGGTTATAGTTTCTTATATCAAATATGCATTAATACAGAAAATTAATAGGATCTTGTATTTTACATTTGAGACACATAAATTCTCCATTTTTCATTCCTAGGCCAAATAATACTTATAAGCTCACAGACAATGCAGTTATATCCTAGAATTAAGTTGTTGTGATCCTGTATTCCCCTCAGTGCTATGAGGTGCCTGGAGTGAAGATCCTGACCTACAACGGGCCAATTTACTACGGCAACCGCAGCTTCTTCAGGGAGGAGATGAGCAGGCTGTTGGGCCTGACACCGGAAAGGATCCGCAGCCGGGAGAAGGCCATGAAGGCCCTGGAGAAGAGAGAGAGAGACAGTACAGTCAACACTGTGGTGAGACTGCAGGGCAAACAATGTACAGGTCACACTGTAAAATCAAATCCAATTTCATCGTCCCATTGATTTTTTTTTCTTTTTTCTTTCTTTCTTTTTTTATTATGTTTTAGGAGAGAGGTGTTGCTCACTCCTCGTTCTCATCAGAAAATGAGATCTTTAAATCTGGTAAGCATTAAAAACTCTTTGTGAACTGTGTTGAATTTGCATATGGCTTTAAAAAATGTAAAAATTCCAAAAACATTTGATTATTCTAAAACATTTTATTATTTTAAAATAGGACATTTAAAATATTTTATATGATACTACACTTTTATTTATTTATTCATTTTTATGCAGAATCATCAGACAATGATGTCCAGGCGGTGTTAATTGATTGCAGCAGTGTGATATTTGTTGATGTTGCTGGAGCAAGACTCTTCATACAGGTCAGTCTGCTAAAGCATGATATACATTTCACAGTGCACTGACTTTTATATTTCTAAGTGCATTTTGTCAGTGGGATTAATTGTTTTCTTTTTACTTTTGTCAGATGTGTATTGAATGCCAGAAAGTTGGGGTTCGCATATATTTGGCAAACTGCAATGGTAAGACAAAGTATCACTATGCATGTTTTTCTTCATGATTTTCTGTCTGTTGTGGCTATATCACGATGTGAAAATTTTAATTTAGGGACTTTTTTTTTTTTGAGAAGGATGATGCTTTGATGATCAAAAATGTGCATTCTTCGCTAGACTACACCGCATGCACGTGCACTTATCAATGACTTTCATCCCCTCAGAGAGCGTCTTAAAGATCCTCACATCCAGCGGTCTAATGAACTACATGAATCCTCAACACATTTTCGTCACTGTCCACGATGCTGTGAGCTACATTGAACAGCAGAAGGTAAGCCACAGAATACAAATTAACAAACTACAAGACACTTGGATTTCACATTAACTTCTGCAGTTGTAATAAAAATGATATCATTTCTTTATCCACCACAGGAAAAACCTCCAGAACACACCACAACTGTCTGGGTGTGAGGTGGATCGTCCAGCGTCACGGATCTACTTTACTAGTTTTTGGGAATGAAACTGTAGAAGGCATTAGGACCCCTTTATCGTTCATTGAGGACTATAGTAGGTCTCCCTACTGTAAAAGGGCACTCCTGTATTTGGTCTTGTTTTGAGGCCAGACTGCCCGTCTGTACTGTATGCCAGTATTTCCAAAAAAAGCAGTAGCCTATTGTAGCACTATATTATGAAATGGAGTAGTTACCCCATTACAGTGTTACCATTTTTAAGATTATGGGAATCTTTCTGATATATTAGGTTCACAAATTTCTTGGCACTCTTAATTGAAATTATATTAGGAAACGCCCAGAAATTCAAAGAGGTTTAAATCGAGTGGACAAAACTATTACACCACACACAACTGCGTTACACTTTGCAGTGTCTGCTTGACAAATATGAGTTACGACTATGAAATTTATAGATATTAATTATTTTTGTATAACTGTTGTTCAGTTTTGTCATATATGCTGGAAAATTAGGATGATGGTATTTATTTAGTTTCTTGTTTTGCTTTTTTTTTTTTTTTTTTTGCAATACAGAGGTAAATATGAAGTGCACTGAATAATTTCTTGAAAGATTATGTATATTTATATCTTTTGAAAAATGAGCTTTATTATGCATCTGTGTAAATGCCATTCCATATTGCCTTAAAATGTTGTTTCTGTTCCGGAGAGACTGCACCAAATATTTTTGAAGTATTTTGATAATAAACATACTTCCTTTTTTCTTAAATCAAAAAAGACATTTGTTTACTCATTGTGAAAATTTATAGATACTACTGCCCTGATGAAAATTCAGCACTACATTCTTCTTCTTCTTCTTCTTCTTCTTCTTCTTCTTCTTATTCTCATTATTTAATTATTATGATTATGATGATGAGGATGATGATGATGATTATTATTATTGTTATTATTCTTATTCTTATTATTAACAGCATTCCTCTTCTATTTTTTTTTTAATTGGGGGAAAATGCAGTGTAATTGGAGGTTGAATGAGAAGAACGCCTCTCTCTCAGTCCTGAAGAGAGCAGAGTAGCAATCTCAGCTCTGAGAAATGACAGTCACTAAGTTTCAGAAAAACACAGGATTCCTAGAGACAATAAAGTCCGAGGAGGATTGATTCTTGGCTGCAACACAGAGCAAAGAGTAAAACACAAAAGGTAGAAATACCTGGCCTAAGATTGCCAGAGGCTGCTGGTTTATTCAAAATTGAACACTGGTATTGGTGTTAGAGTATGTACTTTCATTACAGTAAAGACTTTACAAGCTATAAACTTTGCAATAAATAAACTGGATTTACCTACAGAGGTAAGTTTAATGATACCTGTGAGGAAATAGTGTAATACCATCCATAATACTGTCAACACGTCAAGTGTTTGCATGGTAGAAGAGTTTTACAATGAAACATATTCTTTAAAACCATAATGTATTTATCAGATTTAGGTAAATGGAATCAAATGAGCAGAGAGCAAAGTCTTACCTTGCTGCCATACTGCCCTCTGCTGTCTAAAAGCCAACAGCTTTTTTGTTCCCAGCGCATATTGCACCTCATCATAATCATGTTACCTTGACCTGATAAAACTACATGTAGTGTGAGTTCAAAACCAGGGCAAAAAAAGCAAAAACTAATTATTTGCTTGCTTGATGTGGGATAGCCAAGTTATTAATTTTTTCCAGTGCATATTTCAAAGAGGCCTCTAGACACTGTACCCTTTGGGCTTTCCCTTTAAAGCTCAAGGAGTATTTCGCTAATTGGCAGGAAGTAGTCCACTTCAATTAGAACATGGTACACAAGGCTCTGGCCAACTGTTTACTAAGCCAGATTCCACAGGCAGACCTACAAGCACGCCCACGCGCGCGCACACACACACACACACGCACATACACGCACAGACATACACATGATCACACACTGATTCAAAAAGTAGCCCTGCAAACTCCTCCAGGAATATTCAGACTTTAATGACAAAGCTTTGATATAAAAATGCTTACAGGTAAGGTTGCAAGAATGGGAAATTTAACTGAACATCCAGCATGTAAAAAGCCTTTACTGAATATAGTAAATGTGTGATGTTATAAAGAAAACGAAGAGGAACAAATTATCATTATATTATTAATTTGTGGACAAATTTCCACCATCAAAGACCATATCCAAAGTACAGTGAAATAATTTGATAAATGGATAAAATATCATGTAATTATTTTCATCTCTAATTAATGACATTTCTGTAGAAACAGCAAGGCATCCTACAGATGGCAAAACATGACAATGTCAGGTGTCAATCTGATATGTCATGGCCTTCCAATCAAAAATGTCACATAATTTGCATGAAACAACAACAGCAATGTTAATACTACTAGTACTACTACTACTAATAATAATAATTATAATTATTATAGTATTAGTACATTTAAGCCTGGGTTCTTCATGATGAACCGTAGTGAACAGCTCAACTGAGGAGCCGTAGTATTTTTGTCTGATCTTTTGTTTCCATCTTGTGGTGAAATGTTAGCATGGCAGGCTGAAGCGACCTGCACAGCTGCTGCATGAACCTGAGTGAAGGCCTCCATGACTTTGAATTAGTCGATTACAAATTCAAAAACCAGCAGGTAAGCTCTCTGTCAACATAATAGTAAAAAATAACTTCAATAACTTCACATTATGTGATTTGCTGTAAGTACAAAGGTGCGCGCGCACACACACACACACACAGAGAGAGAGAGAGAGAGAGAAAGAGACAGACAGAGAGAGAGAGAGAGAGAATTATGACAGGGATCTGAAAACCAATAATACTGTTAAAAATACAGATAATGCAGTTAGCAAAATTGTAAAGTACAAAAGGCATACAAAACAAAACATAGTTTATTTTTATTATCCATCAGTTTATGGACATTGTTGCTGTTAAAGTCGACGTTGTTTGTGTTTGTGTTTCTACTTTTTGGATGATGTGGATTACTTGTATACAAGTGGGTTACTTGTGTTGAGACAAAATGGCTCGGTCCCCAAGGGACGATGGGCGTAAATTATATGTAAATTTAAGGTTTGTCGAGAGAAGAATCAGATTAGTGTTTGTCGTGTCAGTCCACTAGTTTATGAAAATGACTTGACAGTATCAAACACCACACTTGGGTCCACTATGAAACACTATGAAACTGAGCTGGAATTTCTAAATGTTTTGACTGATAAAAGATATCAGCTGATGCAGGACTCCTTTCAGAGTATTTCATAGTGCACAATGTGACACCAGAGAGAGATGCCTCAGGAGAGCCAGACTAAAAATAGAGGCACAGAAAAGTCTCACATGTTCATTTTAAAACCTCATTTCAACAGATACGCCTGTCAGACTTTCTTGATTACTCACTGTAGATTTTAATAGGACTCAGACAAAGCTGCAGCTTAAGGCTACATAGAAGTAGATTTACACTGGTCAAAACAAGTGGATATTTGCAATACATAAATTGTAAAATAAATAAATAAATAAAAATAAAAAAAAGGCTCTAAAAGGATTAAAAAGGTGCACTGGCCTGTGACACCATGGGCCCTTTTCAGCCCAGGGTAGTAAAACAAGATACACCACGATGCTCAGAATTTGAAAAGTGTCCAGTTGAGATGGCTCTTGAGGAGAAGGGAGTTGGTAGAAATTATAGAGGATGGGGAATTAGGACTTTTGTAAGCAGAGGCAGAAAAGGGTCAGCTAGCTGTCAGCTGGAGTGTTGCAATGCGTCGTGAGGAAATGAGGATGTTCGCTTGTATGCAGTCAGGTGTGTCACTATAACTGTCAGGCCCCACAGAGGCCAACACACCCAGAGAAAAGAGGAAACCGAAATTGAAAACATGAAGAATGAACCTTTAAAAAGACACATTAACCCTCACACAATAAAACCCCCTAAGATTCAAATATTGAAAAAGTATAGGACTCTTTCTTCACCATGTTTTCTGTCTTTGCTCTCAACCTCTTGTTTGCTGTGAGAAATGATTTGTCCTCTGCAGGACATCCCTCATCTCTTCAAGGAATAAAGTGTGAACATCATCCATATCTCTAGAGCCCTAAATTATCCATATCAGTTTGAGATTGTTCAATAAACAGTTTCTCAGTGAAAGACCAGAGCGGTTTCAGCCGGGGGCGTCATGCACAAATCAAACAGCTTCAGACTCTCCTTCTAGGAGTTTCTGAGTGAGGAAACTAAACAATATCCCGTCAGGAAGCCACACACAATTCTTATCAGCTGACACCAAGGTCAGCTGAAAAATTGCCAGCTGAGATATATTAAGCCATGGATTTGTGTTTGTGTTTGGCTCTGCTGGCTAAAATAAAATAGGCTTGAGGGATATTTTATTTTTATTTTTACCTTAAAAATACTGACTTATTTTGTATTACTATGTCCACATAAAGGTTTGTAAGACACCATTATAAAATTCAATAAAGGGCAAATTCAAACACTACTCTTATTTTAATGTTAATTGGTCAAACACCATCTTGTTTTCTCTTCCAAGCTTTTTCTAAAAATCCTGCCAAAATAAAAAAAAATACACTGTTATGGTGCGTATCGCGTATCGTAACACCGAAGAGAATCATCAGAGTCAGTTATGTTATGAGTATAAGGTACTAATGGGATACAGTATGAGGTTAGTTCTCTTTCCACCGGTATTGGAGAGACGCGTCAGTGACCCTGAATGACTCACACGCGGTGACAGTCGATCAGGTGTGCGTGCAGCGAGCTGTCAACGCGTCACATCACAGCAGGGGGTGCAGTCATCGGGCTTTTGCCTTCTAAAAGCCGACAGGGCTCCACCTCTGTGAAAGAGACTGATAGTTATGTGTGGTGAGTTAACTTTCTGTGTGATCACATGTGGTGACGTCTAATGAGTCACGCTGCTGCTCCAGAAGTTGCTGAAGACTTGGTGGAGTCGGAATAGAGAGAAACTTGCCATTTATCTAAGGTAATGCAATGAAAATAACATACTGCTGCTCTGCCACTCACTCTGGGTGGAAACTTTAATGTCTCAATTAGGGCAGGATGGAATGCTGTTCTCTTGCAGCTCCACTTTGTGATTTAGAGATGGGTGTTTTTCGATAAAAATCTTGCCTGGAGCAGCTTTTTGTGAGATATTTCTTAGTAGTCTTACTTTGTGTTTCGTCGCCTTTGTGATAGCGCTTCACTCTGGTTTCCCTTGAAACCAACATCATGTCCAAGTCCATTTATAGCCCTTAATCACTGCTGACATCTCAAAGGGCTTTACAGACTATCAGTGTACAGAAAACAGAACAACATCTTGTATCCTGAATCCTTGTGAGCAAGAAAAAAACTCCCTGAAAAACCCAAAAGCCGAAAGGAGGAAAAAAATTAGTTCTTGGGAAAGATCATATGGAGGAAACAACTTCCAGTGCAGCCCATTCAGTGGGTGCTGCTGGGTGAAATCATTTGTGGTTATGGCTTTATCTGCTAATTCAGGCTCGCGTCAATAAAATTAGTCTCACCTTAACTGCAATGTGGAATTTCAATACAGTTTAAACACTGAAAATCATGACTGAGCACAGCACACCAACATTAGCATCACTTTTACAGATTATCTGATACATACAAATCTGATTTCAAAGTTCTTCTGCTCACCTGATAATGATAATGATGTGTCTCTTATGTGTGTTTACTTGTTTGTATATATATATATATCTATGTTCTATTTATGTATTCATGTTTGTGTTCTGTTTGCAACTCTTCTGCTTCTTTTTAAGCACTTCCTCATTCACAGCTCCAACTCTTCAAGGCTTTAGAATATTCTCCCTGCTTATGCCTTTATTAATACCCCCCCCACCACCTCCGCCCACACACACACACACACAAAAAATGTATGCACTTTTATTGCTGTATAGCCATGTATCTCAGCACAATCTTATCTAAACCATACAAACTATATTATAATCCAAAAATGTTGTAAGCTTCTTCATTACATTATTTCTTCCTTCTTCCTCTTCCTTAATTTATTCAAATTGCAAAATACATGGATGGTACAATTATCAAATGTACCGGAATTCATGATAGAGAAGTGGTGCTCAAACAGTGACACGTGTATGTGCTAGTGTTACACAGGAACTGATAAAATACAGTTTAAAAAAATACTCATTGGAAGAGCCGTTGTTGACTCTGTCAGCTTCATTTAGAGAAACTGAGTTCAGACTATGACTGTCCAATACAAACAAAACATGCCCTTCAGCATCGCCACAGTTTGGAGCAAGTACACACTTCACTCCGAAACTATTTTTTTTCATTTACAGTGCAACTACAACACAGTGAAAGACTTTTTTTTTTTTTTTTTTTTTTTTAAATATAAATATTCCCTGAGTAACCAGGTAAAATCTCTGGTCAAATTTCATCAACACCACATCACAATCAGCAAATTAAGGTTGCTGCTGTCCCTGTATGCATTTTTCATGGTATACAAAGAGATCAACAACCTGGATTGAAGAAACAACTTTTAGTACCCTTAGACTACATATTGTAGAGGGTAATATCAGGTGTATGTCTAATAAAGAAAACAATATGGCACAAGAGGAAATGGTTAATCTTGCCATGACTAACAATCATAATCTGTTCATTGGAAAATATCTGTTGCACACATTCAACATTCAAAAACAGATTAACCTTTTGCCTCTGAAGCATTGGATTGGAATGTGGAGTCATCACTCTAACAGGAAAACATTTTTTTCTCCTCTTGCTTAAAAAAGGCAGCAACTACGGGTGAGTGGGAGTAAAGGTTTCAGTTACTGGTCATACATTTGAATCTGCTGTTGAAATAGAAGACTTCGCCATGAATTCTGCTGTCATCCTGAGAGGAGTAGCGGAATTTTTCGTAGGCCTTTTCTGTCTCTGATTTGCTCCAGGGTAGCTTGATCTTTGATGCATGGCTTACAATGACGTCACTGCATGAACCAATGTGAAGGGAGCCCAATGCATCAATGAAGAACTCTGCAAGTTCAGAAAAAACAACAACTTTAAGACAAGAAAAAGATAATTTCACACTGGAGACTGAAACAAAGCAGTAAGAATATTTGAAAAAAGATCTTGCTTGTGTTTGTGCTGATGTCATACACTTGGACTCACCCAGATGACCGCGCCGTGACAGGCGGGGGTTAAACCCCACCTGCTGCACCTTGTCTGTCCTCCCCATGAAGAAGTTAATGCATGCATCCGCCACCACGCAGTCAGGATACCCCTTGATGATGTGGTGGTAGCCTTGCCTGATATGTAAACAGTCGCCCTCCTCGCCTCCCTTTTCAACTGAAATGGTGTGACGGAAGGTTGCGGTGTAACCTGTCACCTCTCTCACTGCACCGCCCACCTGAAATCAGTAACACAGAATGAATGTCAGGATACGCACATATCAAAATCACAATGGTTAATAATTACTTTGATAGTAACTTCAAACAATAGGATCTATTTCTGAAGGACATATTTTTCATGTTTTTGGAGCCATACTGCTGTTCTATTATTCTATATGCTCTTCTATTATTCTATAGTTCTATTATTTTTGAACCTTTTGTCAAATGCAATGGACAGATTTGTTAATATGAGCATGCAAGGCACTCAGGTTTGCAACCCTTTTATGAGCTTACTAGGGGATTTATTTAGCCTTCCTACACATTTGTACAGTTACACATTGGTTGCAATTAAATGGCAATTAAATATCACTTAAATGCCACTAAAATGGCCCCAAAAGCCGACAGATGTGAATCATCAGTGCGCTTTTGTGTTTCAGATTTACAAAGAGTCGGTGAACATTCATGAAAGAGGGTCTGTGTTGTTTTAGGCTGTTGAGAACAGGAAGGTCGGCAGGAAGGCAAAGATGTAACCGCAGTTTTCAAAGGGAAATAGAGATGGCTGTGGTTAACGCCCTAACAAAGTAAGTGGGCCAGCAAAACAACCTAATGCTAAAACTCAATAAGGTACCAATGATCTAGGTGTTGCTTGAGATAGTAAACAATAGTACTAGTTGTTACCTCCATATATGTGCACATACAGACGAGTGATTAAAGGAAGAAAAAAGTGTCTTAGTAAATTTCTGAGTCACTACGAGCCACCATAACAGCTTCAATGCACCCCGGCATAGAGGTCAGTCAGGAGCAACAGACATTTGCACACTGCAGATAAACTCTATTCATAAATTTGTTTAGGTAAATGTGTCTGTGTTAACAGCAGGTACTGCTACAAATAGCCATGACACAGCACCTGCGCACTAGTATTGGATGTACAGTAAGTGTAATTTTTACATTCTCTCTTGAAAACAGTACAAAACAAACAAAAAAATCTCCCCTCACCAGATCCAGGGTGGTCTTCTCTAGGATCTCCACCATCTTCTCAAGCTTTGTCTTCTCAGTGAAGATGAAGTCATCATCCACCCACAGCACATATTTGGTGCTCACCTGGGACACCGCCAAGTTCCTCCCTGCAAACCAACCCTGCGCAGGTAAAGTAGGTCACCAATTGGAATAAACAAATCAAATTGTTGACATGCTGAACAAAGCTCCGTATGTGTACTGAAGCGTTACCTTCCCAAATGGCATGATGTAATGTTCAATGTGAGGCCCCGTTACTGGATTTGGGTGTTCATTATCATCCGCTATCACTATAGTGACAGTGGGGTAGAACTTCCGTATGCTGTCAATAAGATCTTGGAGTTTATCATAACGTAGAAAGGTCTTGGTGGCTATGGTGACAAGGGCACTAATATTGTACTCTAGAAAGAAATGACAGAGAACACAAAGTTTATCAAAGGGAGCCTGTAATATTTAAATCGTGAGGGATAGTCAGGCAATTTACATCAGATTTATAAGGATGATAGTGATATAAATAGCCACAAACCTCCATTGGATCCGGAGTTGTAAAGTTTTGGGATGGCACTATGTCCAACTTTAATGGTGAAAACTGACCGGTGTCCTTCGGTTTCAAACTGAACTGCAGAAAAGAGCAGCATGTTTGATCATTTAAGTAAAATCTACTTTTCTACACATTCTGAAACAAAGCACATTTCCATCATAAGTCATATGTGTTGCTTGCTCAACATTTAAATCATTGGCTAATCTATCTTCCTCTGAGAAAATATTGTCTATGCAAGTCAACGACTCCAACCAAGGAGTGCCCGGTGTCCGCATATTTTTCTTGGTTTTTCCACATTCTAGTCAAAGAATGAGGAAATGCCTTATGCCTTGTGCCACAGACTTTCAACACAATAGTCATACCCTTTGTCAGACTCAAATCAAATCCTTCACTGTATTTAATCATAACTATGCAATTACAAATTCACTGCTATCACACCAAACCATTCAGGAAATGTTCCTGCACTCTGACATGTCACATATAGAGAAGTTGAAAACAGCAGCACAATCCACTCCAACCATCCATTATCTTTCTGCTAAGCAAGGTCAGAGGTAAACTGGCAAGAGGCCAAACAAAGCAGCCATGATTCCCAATAATTTCCTCCAGCTCTTCACAGTGTAGCCTAGTCCTTCTGGCATGTCCTGGGTTGCCCTTCGGTTTCCTTTCAGTCAAGTGTGCACCGAAAATGGTGCACAGCTTTGGATACAAACAGCCTTTGACTATAGGTGAGGGCCAGAACAAAGACTAATGGGTAAAGATCTTTGAAGCTTTTGCCTTCCCTGATGGAAGACCCTGAGAGGCTTCCACATTGGGCAGTTGGTGCCACACTTAGCTGCACACTGCTCAACCACACATAGATCACATCCTGATGATGCCAAAAGGAGGACATCCTGTGTAAAAATTAGAGATTGAATCGTTATGTCAACTGGGGAACTCCAGACTTTGATTGCACCTTGACATTATGTCCATGAACGTAAAAACTGAGAACATGACTGGACTTGAGTGACTGTAAATTCCACTCATGTTGTGCACGGACTCCACCCAGCTGCTCCTCCAACCACCTCCACTCTGGCTCATCTTCTGACCGACCACAAAGTCTATTTCCTTTACTTCCTTCTTTTTAAAATCACGAATGATTGTGTGGCTTGTTGTGCACCATTACAGGCTCTGCTCTCCTGCTATGCTTTGCACTGCCCTCCAACACAGACACCCTGTGGCATGCAGTGATGTCATGAGTGGCACTGGAGTGGAATGTAGAGAGTCAGGGCAGCTCACATGCTCTGATCACAAACACAAGAGCGGAAGCACATTTTTTTTTTTTTTTTTTGTGATCAGCTTTTTATTGCATGGTTCTGCACAAGAAGGTATCAGGGCATTAATGTAGTCCAGATGCCTCCTCAGCCATCTGATCCAACTCACAAACAGATGGTGATCAGTTAACAGCTCAGCCCCTGTCTTCACCTGAGTGATCACATTGTGTGTCCTCACATCTGATAAAAAATTGACAATTAACTTTGGCCCAAGATGCTGAAATATGGAAATAAAATCAAAACTTTATTATTTCAAATGTGTAGCATATTTCAAATTGTGTACCGAGATCCCACATTTATGAGCTTCCTTGTATTCAAACACATAACAATGTTAACAATGCTCTGCATCAAGACCAGAAAGGCAGTTCCTCCCAATCCTGCCCCTCAAGGTTCTCTAATCATTATTGATGTGAGTATTTAATACCTCTTTTACACTGACCTACAATCCTGCTACCATCTGGGTCTTGAGCTCAGCATAAAGGAGTTAACCTGACATTTGAGTCCTAGCTTCTAAATCCTATAACAGTCCCAAGTAAGAATTGGCTTTGGCTCCAATCAGCATATATGTAAACGGGTCATCCACTAATTTGTGATCCACACTGACATGATGATAAAAGAAAAGCTGTAAATTTTAGGTAAGCAATCCTAACTTTAGTGTAACTTTAACCTATATGATAAATTACCAATAAATCACTGTCTTTTGGGTTTGTTTTCATCGCGTAGCAGGAATGAGAGACCGACGGGGTTAACATCAGCGGAAACACAGCGTTTCAGTCAGATCGGAAAATTGTGACACCAGTTAATCTGGAAGTAATAAATGTGGCCTCTAACTTTTGCTATTGTAAACTGTCAGACACCTGCTTTTTTAGTGGGTAAAAAAATTAAAACAAACAAAGAAACAAACAAAAAAAAACAATGTTTATTTCAGAAAGTACATTTCAGCTTGGTACTATAAGATTCGATTTCCCATAAATTCACAAACCTCAGTGTTTCAGTAATGACTATTCAAAATACCACTGAACCACATCCTTTCACAGGCTACCCTCTGTAGCCTGAAAGGGAAAGCTGACATACAAACCAGACAAGCGTACATTTTTAAAAGTTAATAACAATACCATTTTACTTTTTCATGATAAAAATGAGGGGTCAGTGAGCATTTTGAAATTGCGAGCTATCACTGATTTACCAACTAGGACTGACCGTTCCATTTTCACTCCATTATTCAGTCTGAAATTGTTCCCATTTAAATCCCGCTACACAATCACTAGCAACTGACTGGTAAACCCAACAGTGACAGCCCTTGAGGGCAGAGCCCCACATAGAAGAAAACACAATTCAGAGCAACAACAGACCCACTGAACCGCTAAAAACCTTTTAAAGTCAATGTGCGATTCACATGTCAGGAACCAGGTTAGTGTAGAAGGAAAGGTGGATAAAATAATGTGAAGGAGGGGTACAGGTGTCCTGAAGAAACTGTAAAATCAATATTATAATACTTATTATAATATATAACATTATTCCATTGAGCATTAAAAGTACATTCCAGCCTAAGTAGGATAAATTTAGCACTGGAGAGGGAAAAAACAATTCTTTCTCTCTGTTGTAGATGTGGCTGCTCTCCTTTGCACAAGTTTGGTGAGACAACCAACAGAAAAATGTAATCACAACCTAAAACAACAAAATGGCACCAGAGGCATTGTACAAAGTCAAGCCCTGTTTTTAAAGAGTGTTAATATATTTTAGGTTGGATTCACGCAGCATCCTACTCTTTTCATACCAACAGTGTTCACATAATAACATTACCTGTGTCTGCAGTCCTGGGATGGAACAAAGTATTTGTGTAGGTGACAAACTGCAGCTGCCGGTTCAGAGCGGAGAGAAGGGGACTCGATATCGTCATGTTTTTCTCTCCCTCTCCTGTGATCGAGACCCCGTCGACTGTCGCTGCCACATCAAATGTCCCTAATGTTGCTGTCAGGTGTACCTGTTACACCATTTGCATGGTTTTGAGGGGAAACATTTAAAAACAAGAGATCAACATTTATGTAGAAGAAATTGGCATGCTGACCATAATGCAAACTCCAAAATGGAGAATTTACCACGTGTTTAGATCTTGGTTTTTCTTTCAGGCCCAAACCTATGACAAGAGACCAACTGTCATTAGAGAGATCACAATGGAATGAGCCCTACAAATAAACAACAGTAGCATAAATTTTCAATTAAGTATTTATTTCGCCATGGCAGGTGGTAACACCTTTAGTCAACAGAAGGAGAAAAACACACTACACAAAAATGTGTGCTGAAGGAAGTACAGGCTGCTAATTGTTTTTACCTTTGATATGAAATACTGCACAATGGCAGACATGTCCTTACCAGGTATAATGACAGTTTGGAGGGGCCGCACCTCCACACCCTGGGTAGGATACTGAAGAGGACTGTTGGCCTCAGCTACGATAATCAGGTCTGCAGGAGTGAAGGATCTTCACACACAAATCCGCTTTAGTCAGAAACATAACTGCACTACCACATCAACACAAAATAAACATGTTATAAATCTTTAACTTCTTGTATCTTAATTCACTTGTAAGCTTTATGGTTCAAAGGATCAACTCTTAATCCACATACAAACAAAAAGATCCAAGAACTAAAAGAATTTTAGCCTCATGCTGACAGATGTCACAAAACTGATTATACTGGTGTGTTCACTGGCATCCGTGAATGTGTCATTGTTTGTACTTCACCTCCTCTGATAGCTACTGTATTCCTGAGCCCTGCGACTTTTCACTCCCTCGGGATCAGGATCGGAGCCCAAGAATTCCAGATGGAGGTTGTGTGCCCACACGCGTGGGAAAAGCATTTGGGAGAAGGGCACGTGAAAAGTCTCCTTATCTGACTCACACACACATGCACCGTATGTCACTCGACTGTGGGAGAAAGCAAAGTGTCAAAAGGAGCATGTCAAAACAAGATTTGGATTTGGAGAAACAAAACTCCTGAAATACAACACACCGTGCCACATCCTCCTTTATATGGTAGGGAATGTCATCATAGCTGGTGATGGACTCTTTACTTTTCTCCTGTAGGAGCTTCTCTATGGCCCTCCCCTGTTCTTGCTGTATGTCAACTCCTGAGCCGTCCTCAGGGCTCGAAGAATACAAATAGACACCTAACAGGAATCCACAGGCCAAAATCAGTCCAAGAGGCTTCTTACTGATGGAACGCATCTCGGGTGCAGATACAAAACGAAGTGACAAAGGCTTTGTGTCATAGGGATCTGCAAAAGAAAGTACATGTGTTGTCATGTGTGTTGTCGCAGATATCGTGTGCAGCTGCATTTGTATTGATATTCTGATGACTAAAACTAATGAGCTGTAATTTGAGGCTAACTTCCTGTTCACTGTCTCCCTGGCAACATCTGAAACAGAGATCTCTTTGCAAGTTTTCTTAAACACATCAGTGGTTCATCACTCATTCATCAGTGAGGAGTAAAATCTTCAAGCAACTGGCTGTCGCCATGAGACAATCTTTAATACATTTTTACATTTTGCAATTGGTTACACGCATTTCTCAGTAAACTCTTGACACAGTTTTCATGGCTTTGACAGAAAATGCATTCAGTGACCACAGGTTTCAAATCTCTTCAATTCATTTCTCACTCAAATTCAACTACTAGCAAACCTGATGTATTTTGCAAACATGCAAATATGCTTTTCACTATGCCCCACATCACCTTTCCTGCACTTGTCTTTCCAGTAAAAAGGTTGATGGCGTTTCATGGCTGCCAGAACAAGATCTAGGCCCTGTACATGATGCTATACAAGCATGTGCTCCAAATCCAACTGCTATTCTGTCAACAATCCCTGGGGGTTCAGCCTATTTCTGGAGTTAATTTGGCTAATGCATTTTTCAGTATCCCAGCACTTCCTGACCAATTGTGGTTTTCTTTCACTTACAAAGGGTAAAAAAAAACACACCTGGACTCTTATGCCTCAGGGGTATACTGAAGATCCAGCAGTGTTCTCAGCTGCTTTAAAAGACAATCTGGCAAATAATGGGCTAAACAGCTTTTGCAAAAAAGACAAAAAGCCACACCCTCAACACCTTTTTAACACCTCGAGATGGATTTCAGTTATCTCCAGGCAGGTTACAGGTAACATCTGCTACAAGAAATTGAGCCATTCCCACAAAATGAATAGCTCTGATAAGGGCACGCACTTTGTCAATAATGTGATCTCATTCCTGGTAGAGAAATTAGACATTGATCTACACCAACATTGCTCCTACCATCCCCCCACAGTGGAGGGGCTGTAGAAAGAGCAAACAACCCCTTGAAAGGAAAGCTAACCAAAATGATGACAGAGACACAAACTGATTGGGTTACATGTCTGCCACTAGTGCTATCACGTCTGCTACTAGTGTCAATGTGATGCACGCCCACACGCCACCACAGGCCTGTCACCTCATGAGATTCTCACAGGCCGATTGATGCCTGTGGGAGTCTGTGGTTGCTGGAGAATGCCCACAGGCGACACACAGATGGATGAATGCCTGGTGGCACACTGCTGGGAGATGTATGAACTTGTCTTTATCACGCATCAACAGGTGAAAGCAGTTATCCCAGCTCCTAATGAAGGGCACCTTCACTCTGTCCAATCAGGGGACTGGGTCTTGGTCAGAGACT
This sequence comes from Holocentrus rufus, assembly GCA_900302615.1. NCBI lineage: Eukaryota > Metazoa > Chordata > Actinopteri > Holocentriformes > Holocentridae > Holocentrus > Holocentrus rufus. The sequence goes on along the minus strand of OMLF01021201.1, from coordinate 13,732 downwards.
TGAAACTGTCCGAGTGGAATTCCTCCAGGTGAGAGGGACCGATCCAAGTGCTACTGACCACTGACTCAGCAGTAAGTGTCACTGAGATGGGTGAGGGAGATCCATGTTAACCCCCCGCAAGAAGATCCCCAAAGTCGTAGGAGAGACAGAACGCAACTCAATGTCATCATCCGCTGACAACATCAGACTTCCCGGATGCTCCCTCAGTTTGCTTGCACTCACACTTCCACCCATCCGTTTTACTAGCCACACCTATATCTATCTGTAGTTATTGCACAATGTCTAGGACTTGTTGCAGGGTTCTTCTTAGTTCATCTCTGAGGGTAGAGAAGATACATGTTGAGCTGGATAGCTGTAGTTCAAGTTCAGGTTTATTTAGAGCCCAGAATCACAGTTTACAGTCTCAAAGGGCTTTCCAGGCCCACAAGTTTACAAGAAACAAAACAGGGTGACGCCCCCTGACTTAACCGTCACAGCAGGCAGGGAAAAAACTATAGAAAGGGAGAGTGGAAAGGGAGAATTGAACCCACTGCTATGAAGAAAGACCATGGAATAATTGCAGATGTTCAGTACGTGCAGTACAACAATAGACCACCTAGCCCTTTCCCCTCAGTGTGGACTAGTTACTGGAACAGGTTCATATCGACTAGCCAGCCAAAATGTTGTTCTGTACAACCAGATAGGGGACTCATTCACCCCTTGTGTTTCTCAAACAATGGAAACGGCGCATGGCAAGCGCTGGCAAGAGCAAACAACTGTCAGTGAACCATCACCAAAACACACTTTGTAATGGAACAATCGTGCTATCATGGACATGTACTGACAGCGTGGTGCAAAAGCTTATGATAGTTTGCCTCGTGGATAGACTGGCCCATGTGCTCTGCATGCACTCAACCACTATGTGCTATTAATTTCTGTTGACTCTCATTCTTTCCTAGACTGGTCACAGTCTTATTTAAGATAGAACAAGAGGCCCAAGGGAGCTGCATGGATAAATAAATATGCTCCTTCAGACTGTTCAGAACTGCTGCAATGATTTTGTCCTCAGGTTTAATATTAAATGGAAACAAATGAAGCATTATGACGCATATTCTTTTAACATCTCAGGGACAGCCCTCGATTCTGTTAAATATGAACTACGTGGTGTTGCATGCACACTGCAGCTGCTGGAGGTGTGTGTGACGACCACGGTAACCACAACCAAAACATTCAACAGTTAAAAACATCCCCTTAACAGATGTATGTTGGAGGTATTGAAGATAAAGCAGACTTGTTCCCACTTACTGAACAGAGATTCCGTTCCAGATACTGAGAGTAATTTTCAAGTGCCATATCTAGGACAGACAGACCTTTTTCCATAACATAAATGCAACTGATTATCTGCCTTAAACTTCAGTGGTAAAAGAGCGGATTATCTTTTCAGTGAGAGAGCACATAAGGACATCTTGTTTTTGCTCGTTTTCAAATACTTTGTTAGCATAGGTGGAAGTAAGTGTATTCTGTTCAACCAATGTCTTAGACAGTTTCGAGTTTTGTTAAGCAACAAGCCTGTGAGATGAGACTACATCCATGTTATGTTACTCTAGACTAAAATATTGAAATTTTTTTGATACACTGAGAATCAGCTTCACATTCTCATTCACACGAGTTGACGAATGTCCTGCTGATGTCCATATTGCAATATTAAACTGAAGACAGACAACTTTGAATGTTTCTCTCATCTTTTATTGAAGATTTTCCACGGCACTTAACATGTTCTGAGACTGTATTGTGTTTTGGAGGTGCTACGAGCTAGGGCTGCACGATATATTGGTTCAGCATCAACATCGCAATGTGAGCATGTGCAGTAGTCACATCGCAGGACGCGCGATGTAAAGTAAGGCAGTGACTCAAACGCGTCATGCTCCAACTTTTTGCTGCTTGATACAAAAGGAAAACTCACAAGGTTTTCATTTTCCATGGCTAATCTACAAGAAAAATTTGTCTGATATTACGTAATAGTCAGATTTAAGAGTTCTTGGATACACAGAATTTGATCAGTTCCCAGTGTGCTCTGGTGAATACGGTGCACTTCTTCAATTTATCAAACAACCAAAGCAGGCTCCATGACTCACCTACCACAACCTGAGCGCTGCCAGTTGCAGCCCTGCACCAGAGCACATAGCAAGCTGATAGCTGTGCATTAAATGTCTGTGTAACACCTTCCTGCCTGTAAACCTGCACGCAACACGGCTACTGTTACAGATAATGCCACTTGGATGCTAAAAGCAGGTGTTCAGTCACACGCAGTGGCTTTGAATGTATGTATTCACATTATCAGAGGCACCTCGTCCCTGGTTAAAAGTTAAAAAGTTACTGTCACGGGTCTGGCTCATGCCCTAATGTAAGAAACGTTTAACACACACACACAACACAACACACACACACAAAACTTGCAGTACCTAGATCTGTCTGTACTCAGGCTACATCTTGCCGGCATATAGATAAATCTGTTTGTTGCCTGAGTTTTACCACCCAACCATGTTTGATTAAGCATAAATTTAAAGTTGAACATGTATGTGGTGGAAATTTCCTTTATTTTTTGACATCACAATATGTATCGCGGACGAAAAATAAATCGCAGTGTCAGTTATTTTCCAATATTGTGCAGCCGTACTATGAGCTATCTACTTCTAGATACTACTCCTATATTGTGATTTCTATGACACAACCATGTTTGTTGATGGGCCCACAATGTGGCTTGTAGTGTGCATACATTTTTTGGTACTCTTAACAGACAAACAAATAAAAGCGATATAATCTGTACACATACTGTGAACCAAAGAACAAAGCTAACTAATTACAAAAGAAAAAATATGCAAAAGAAAAGCCAGGGAGCACGAGCATTAAACAATTCATTGGTGCATCTACTGTAATGGTACCCATGGTGTTTTTTAGGCAATGTAGGTTAGGTAATGTTTTATTTTTTACTATTTTTTTTTCCTGTATTGGCTTCTTGGCTCTGGAATAATCTGCCAGAGGCCAGACAGGACAAACCTGCCTTAGTTTTAAGGGCAAACCAACACTATTACCTAACTAAGTTTATAAGTTTAGTTATTAAACTTGAAACTTTGTTGGGAGAAAGCTAGTGTTAGTGTTTTGGCAGAATGGTTTGATTCTGAGATAGTGTTTTGGTAGTTTTGGTGCATTTCGACATTGACTGTTGTGCAGCTGAGCCAAGCTCCATGCTGCTGCAGAGTTTTGAAGTGAGCTCAGTTCTGAGAAATGCTTGTAACCAATGGGAGAAAGGTAATATTATAATTACCACTGGGCTAAATGAAACCTACCAAACTCATATTACCCCCACTATATATTCTTATATCCTTATTCTTTCCAGAAAAACTTGAGACTCAGCTTCCGCATACTTTACAGTAGACTCCATTCAAACTTTTTAATGTTTAGGAAATTTAGGAAAAGCAAGTGTGCTTAAATTCTTCTTATACTTTGTTAAATATTTTACTTTTCTTTTTAATTTCTACCAAGTATATGAATGGTAAACTGGTCAGAAGTGCTAGAGTGAACTGTGGCATCATCTGCTGCCTGATTATTCAGCAGTTTATACAGATGGACCTTTTGGACGTTACTGTGGCCGAAAGTACTACACAGGCTTTGACTTCTCCTTTCACTCCTCCTCCTTTTTCTTCTATTCCTATACTTCTCCTCCTCTTCCTTTCACTTGTCCAACTTTAATATCCCAGTCACTCTGACAACTCCACCTCCTCCTTCGTTTCCCTACTGCTTCCAGTGAAGAAGATATTACAGGAACAGTTTTTTTCCCTCCATACTAAAACTGAGCAGGCAAATACAAGTGGAAGCTATGACACCACACTAATTGGTTTAAAGCAAATCCACTCCAGTTAGGATTAAAATAATAAAACATTTTAACTGAATGTAAAAAGATTAACATTAAAACCAACATAACAAAATACTCCTCAATCCTATACAACAGTCTGACATTATAAAATTTCCTCAGGGCTATAGGGAGAATACATGCGTATGAAAACAATGAGGTACAGGTTAAAGACAGTTTTCAATAGGGGTACAAATCAATATTAGGAAATGGTTCCTGTTGTACCCCAGGTCTATCAGACAGACAGAAAGACAAATAGACAGAAAAACACACCAACACACCCACTGGTTATAATACTGGACACCGAAAACAACAAGCTACAGCAGGCCTGCACATGTGAGTGACCATGATAAGACGCCCTTCAACTTCAGCCGTGAATTAAATTGCCTAACCAAAGTGACCGAAGTCCTGTGCTGTCATGACTACAAACTTTTTACATCATACACATTTCTCTCGTTCTCTTCTAACCCTCTGAATTTGCCTCAAATGACTTTCTCTCAGTTCATAAACCTAAAAAGGCGATGAAACCATGAGATCATAATTTAGCTGCGAGGCAAAATAGGCGTCACAAAAGCGCAACAATTATATAAAGTCTTACTGTTGCCGTTTCCTTGGGATGAATGTGACCCACCCCATAAATCCTCCAAGAGATAATTATTCCTTTAAGGTTTAGCTCCTGAAAAAGTTTGAGCCGCTTTTCCCGACAGTTGCAGGACAGTCGGTTTTTTCCGAGAGGGAGGGAGACGGATAACGTTTTCAGTTCGGCAAACGGAGCCAAGCGCAGCCACTCCTCTGACTAACGTGCGTAAAGTTGGGGCCAAATGTGCCTTGTCACCTATCTGGTACACTGTCATGCATCACCGGAGAGCACTTCTCATTGTTTTACTGTAAGTGTCCAAGAAAAGCATTGGGTAAGCGGTTAAAAATTTTTAAAGTTCAAGGCTGGGTCTATTTTTTATTTATTTATTTTCTGGGTTGGCCTACAGAATAATAATTAGCTCCCCGCCCCTGTACCTCAATTTGTATATTTAAACATCCTGACATAGAGAAGAAAATGGGCGTGGTGAAGAACAAGGGTGCAGGGTTTTTTTTTTTTATTCCAAGCAAAGACCTAACCCAAGACTACACGAGGCTGACCATCCCTGCTATCATCAGATGCAACAGCAAAATGCAGCCAATTTATGAAACAACAATTATGCAAACAAACCTTTAATTGTAAGTGCATGGTCATTTGTGACTGCAGGGTATAGTAAAAAACAAACATATGAACCAAGTGGGATGCAATGATTGGATTCATGTTTCTATTTGGTGGTGATAAAGTAAGTCAGCAAACCATATCAGTTGAAATGATAATCAGTGATGATTTTCATAAAGGAAAAGGACAGACTGCCAGCTTTCATTCCAAGGAAACACAACACCAACTGGTTTCACTACTCAGTTCCTCTTAGCTGGTATCAGGTGTGTTGATCAGTGAAAATTGCTCAATGGTCTAGGCAGTGCCACACACAGAATATCACCATAATCCCCCATATGCACGAAAGGTTGAACAGTTTCAGGAAATCCCGTTTTGCATTTGACAGCTCATGTGTCAGTCTCCACTTTTACAAATAGTTCAAACAAAAGCGTTCTTTTAAAATATGGCAAAGACCTTTGGAGAGCCATTTGATTTACCAGAATTGTGAGATGACGGCCTAAGACCTCTGTTAAGGCCTGATAATCCCAACTGAACATTTACAGGAAACTCATAAGCAGCTTCTGAGACGCCATCTTCCGTACACCCCAATAATCCTTCAGAAAAACTGTGTAAATAATGGTTTTCATTTTTTAATCTTGCATGTTCCTGTCCCCTGAATTTTACTGTTCGCCGTGGTGTTTATGCTGGTGTCTCTCACTTTTAGTGGCGATCATCTGTCTGACAACTCTCCTGTAAAGTTGACTCATGTTGTTTCATTTCATGGCTGAACTGGGGCCTGTTAAAGTATTTGAATATCATTT
>OMLF01021198.1:2685-19562 GCA_900302615.1 Holocentrus rufus | reverse complement strand
GCAGGTGGACCCAAACGCAAGAGCCAGACGCGGGAACTCAGGAAAAATAACTATTTAATACAAAAATAAAGCTACGAGCAGAAAATCAGAAAACCAGAGCACGAGGAACCACTGAAGCAACACTAGATAACATCGACATCTCTGGGCAGTATAGACAAACGAACAAAGGGAAACAACAGGTACATATACACAAGGAACTAATCACTAAACAAGACACACCTGGAGTGGGAAGGCACAAGGAAAAGGAGGGAAACACAGGGATTGGTTGACAAGGGAGACAACGAGGGTGTGACAGGCAACAAGACCAGGGCAGGGCTGACGAGACGAACACAGGGCAGGTGTGCAGGGGAACACAGGCTGGGAAGGACTACAGGGAAACAAGAGGGACACACAGAGCAGGGACAGAAAACCAAAACAGGAAACAACAGGGAACAACAAGAGTCCATGACACAGAACTAAAACCCCAAAACACAAGTCCATAACCTAAAAGTCCAAAACACAAAGAAAACAAATTCCAAAGAACAGAACCATTGCACCTACAAAAAACTATTTTACATTTGACTTCAAATCATTAAATGACTTAACATCATATCAGATTTCTTGTTTGAATGCTTGCCAGCACCACGAGACAAAAGATTACCGGTGCATGGGCTAAAATACTAATTTATTTAGTAAATGATAGTAACACACACACACAGAGCTATCAATACAACACTTGACAACAGTTATGCAGAGAGCAAAGCCCAACAGAGTTATAAATGGCCAGTGTTTGAATTAAAGACGCTCACAGTGACAATTCATTTTCGGCTAATTTCCTCACAGCAGGGAAAATTACCATCATGCAGTTAGCTAAAGGACAGCTTGTGCATTCACTCAGTGTAAGAGTGCCAGCATTATGAGGAAATTCATTAGCACCAGAGAAAATAGACTTTCAGTGTCTCTGCTGCTGCTGCTGTGCTCAGCTGCCTCACAAGCAAAGGTTATGCTATGGTTCTTTTCTTTGGCTCCTACAATAATTTACCAGTCTGAGGTTCCAACTTTTTTTTATTCAGTGTAAGGTTGCAACATGATATAACCAGCAGCTTCATTCAACAACAATTCTCTGGTCAAGCTGATTTGTACAGGTCCCCATCCCCAAATTATGAGAGGCTCAGGTGTGCAGGATTTCATCACCACCAGTCGTGACAAGAGACAAACTGAACTGAATGAAAACACATTGTGCTGTCACTGACTTAGCACATATGAATATGAGAGTGCACCATCAAACCTTCTATCATGTTTCAGCACACGTTTGCTTTTGATACTATTTCAGTACAGCTGTGTCAAGTGAGCATCAGAAACTCTCAATTCATTCATTTATTCATTCATTCATTTTCCATAGCAGCTTTGATGGGGAGCCTATCCCAGAATACACTGAGCAGAAGATCATATAGTACAAAAAAGCATAATACTACCCACTACGCCCACGCACTGCCGACTGACTGAAAGTTAAGTAAAACTCTCCTCATTACAATACAATATAAACATCACCGTCTGATTCCATTATAATTGAATCCCAGTGGATTTTACTCTGACCGCAACTGCATTATACAGCTTACAGCTTCAACTGTGAATTCTAGGTCAAGAAAACAAGCTGCTTCATTTTCCTCCATAATCACTATGTGGGCAAATTAACTTTGGAGCTGTATCATATGTCACTTCAAAAACAAAACAACAAAAACAACAACAACAAAAAGCCAAACATTTACATAACTGAGGATAAGAAAAGACTAAAGTGGATTTGGTTCAAAGATACATGTGCATACTCACTCAAATACACACACACACACACACACACACACACACACACAAGGTGGCAAAGAGCATAGCCAGACTGACATAAGGGAAGAACTTAATTAAAGGGATTTTGGACCAAAAAAAAAATGAAAGAAAAACACACCAAATAACTGATGTGTTTACTTTGCAGTCTTCTTCCTGGCAAAATCTTTGATGCACCAGCAGTCATTTTATTTCAAATGGAAATTCAGGCAAAAATGCTCCAAATGCCCGATGCTGTAAAATGTTTTATGCATTTCACAGCATCATCCTGCTTGGGAATCAGCACAGAGATATATGTAACCACTTTTTCAACATCCTCATTTATGCTACCCTGCATTGTTTTGCATTTTATCCAACTATACTGACCCTTATCCAACCTTTCCTCCACCATTGAACAACCAAACAAACTCAAGCATACCACAGTGAGTTTTTCCTCCGGGTCTATCAGGGCTCAGGCTGGCAGAACCAAATTAGGGATAAACCAACATCCCCACTGTTTACCTAACTAATTTATTTGCTTTCAGACGTTTAAGGGCTTCAAATGGCCCTTGGCAGCTATAGAGTGAACATTATTTAGCAGATATTAAGCTCTTAAGGATTCATTATCCTAAACTATCCAAAACTAGATCACTGCAAAGGGGATTTATTTAACAAGTCTAGTGATACAGACTGAATGAAGGTAAAGATAGAAGTACAAGAGCAGGGGGGAAGAATTTGCAGGGGTATTATTGCTGTTTACTGCTCACCTGTGTGTGTGCGTGTGTGTCTGTGTTCACATTATATTTAGCAACCAAAGCCGCTGATCTGATTGAAATGTCTACTGAGGCACATACAGTAGTCAGGTACACGGCCTGCACCACATGGGGTCCACAGGATACGAGACCAAATGAAAATGTAAGCGCATGCACTCTCAGATATCACACGCGTGCACACACACACACACACACACACACACACACGCACATAGGTATCCTGCGAGAAGGCATTGTACACACGGCAGAGTGGAGTCACCTGAGTCTGGCTGATGTTGGTTTTAGCCTGGCAGTGGTGAAGTCTGCTAGACACCTGAGCTACTACCTCGATAACCTCTCCCTGTGTGTGTGTGTGTGTGTGTCAGTGTTACATAAACCTGAGCTACCTCCATATCTTGTCCGTTTCCCTGTCTCTTTCTGCTAAATGAGTAGGAGCTACATTAACAGTCTCCCTCGCTCTCTTTATTCATCCGCTCTCCTGCACACATTTATTCAACAGCTTCTCTTTCTATTAATCTGTCTGCCCCATTTTTTTTCTCACCAAAACTCACTAGCCTGTGTGTCTTTTTTTCTCCCATACAATTACAATAAAATAGGTTACAATGAATTGCATAAATGCATGTCTGGATCCATGTGTTTAAGAAATGACGATGAATTTGCAAGGCAAGACTCTGAAGTTCTAAACCTAATGGAAAGGCAAAAGGCAAGTCTGGATCACTCTAGACAGGAATGAAGCATGCTTTTGGAGGATTGGCTCATTAGTCTCCCATCACCCAACCTTTCATTTCCCATATACACACAACAAATAACATTCACAGTCTTGCAGGACCAGAGACAATTTCACAAAGAAAGTAGTCCCTGTTAGTCCAACATAATCATATTCCGTGTACATTTTTCAAATTTGCACAAAACTGCCAGCCGTAGCTGAATGTCAATTAAAACTGCTTGCCATTTTATTTCAGAGCTGCTGCACATCATTTCTTAACTTTTGAGGCTAGTCAACTATGGCCACTCAGGTTAAAAAAATGTTGTAAAATAAGCCCAAATACCATACATTACTTTAAATTAAAGTATGTTCCAGCACACAAAGGATTCTGTGACACAAATTAGACATTTTGTCGGAAAATGTTAGCTAATAATGCTAGCTAGTAGGTCATTCGCTAACATAAGCTAGCTTAGTTAGCTTTTAGTGGAGGTTGGACAGCTAACACTTAAGGTTAAGGCTGGGCTTTTGGCCATGAAACGTCCGTGAAAATGAAAACATCATTCACAGTAAAAAAAAAACTTGAAGCAGATATAGGCCACACACATCTAAGTGCTATTTTGATGTCAAACTAATGCCCGTTTCTAGCCGTGTCTCCTCCATGTAATCCTTTTAAGGCAGAGAAAAGTATTTTAATCACTTTTCATGCATGTTAACTGCATTCTGAACATGTCATGCCGATTTCACAAAATTTCATGAGACCTGCCTGCACTAAACAAAGTGCAACTGTTTTCATGGAGCAACCAGAGCAAACAATCTACTATGGAGAGATAAGTAATTTACATGTCTTTGTTCTTACCGTTTAACAGACGTCTTATTTGTCTGAATTCCCTTAATCCTATAGCTACAGAATAGCCAGGGACTGTTGCTTTAAGATCTCCGGCTGCACTACAGCTCATAAATCATAGAAACATGAAGCTAACAAGCAAACTATCTGAGCCACACCAAAATAAACCAAATGTAAAAATGTAGGCTGACAGTAAAACAGGCAACCAGTGTTAAAAAAAAAACTGAAATAAGGAAAAATATGGTTATGTGATTAAATTATAGTGTTTACCTCAAACAGCTGTTCCAGTTGTTTTCAGCTGCTTGTTTTGTACTCCCTGTCTGCTGTCAAAATGTCACGATCACTCTCTATTTTAGCTAAGCAGTTCAACGGGGATCACCAGCTCTGTCAAATTATACAGATAAATAATCATCTGTGTGTGAGTGTGTACGAGAGAGAGACAGACAGAGAGGGGGGGCAGATCTGTAAGCAGTCACAGACAGTCTGAGGAACAACAAAGTGAAAGTGTCAGAGAGAAACTGAGAGCACATGTGTGTGTGTGTGGGTTGGGCTTATGTTTTGTCTAGGAACACTATGCTATCTGATGTTCAAATTCTCTGTTATATATCTCCCTATAATGCTCAAAACCTCCAAAATGAAGTTATAGTAAAATTTTAGTTCATATATAATCTTAGAGGATTGCAGTCTATTTTGTGACAATTATTTTATTTTTGTTTTTCTGGCATAACTTGGCCATCTTAAGGGTCTCAAACCGTTTTTATCATGGGTATTGTGCAAGAAACACACTGGGCGTCTCACGAGAGGCAGTGAAATGTGATAGAGACGGGTATCAAGACTGGCCCTATTGTTAGTGCCGTGTATTCAATGTTAGTGCGCCTCTGACCTTGAGGAGGTGCTGATTCAGACCGAACTGAACAGAGGATAATGCAAAGGATTCATTTTCTGCACGTGGAGAAACTGAGCCCAGAAAAGGGTGGAAAGGAAGTGGAAGGGAGAGTGGTGTGGGAGATAGATAACAGAGAGACGTGTAGATCTGATTCAGTGAGTGTGTGTGCACGAGTGTGAGAGAGAGGGAGAGAGAGATTCTTATTTGAGGGTTTCAGTCCAAATCAATTCAAAATGGTCTCCTGTGCAGCACTGACCACGTAACATTTCCCTCTCAGTCTAATAATGAGCTCTGTGGAGATACTTCTGCATAATCAAATTCACACACACAGAGGCCTTATATACTCAGACACACACACACACACACACTAAATAAGATCTCTGAAGGGAGGTTGTTAGCTTGAGAGCCATGAAGATCATTTCAGCTGTCAAACACCAATTACCATGATGTTTCCCATCAGGGGCATCAAAACCATAAGAACTGTGATAAATATTGAACATTTGAACTTTTTCTGCTCACAGCTAGGTAAACGCTCATCAAAATATTCCTGCTTTGGAGTCTTCTCACTGTGTGAACTACTCAGGCAAAAATGAGCAAAGAGTAAAACCTGACGGAGTGAAGTGCCACAAATTCAAATATTCCCAAGGACGGGTCTTACACTTACATTGCATCTGCTCTGCACAAGTACTGCAGAATTCTCCAAAGTATTCCTCAATCCAAAACAGCAACTACATAAACTGTGAGATTTCTCTGACATTAGCTCAATATTGTCGGCATCACAGAGTCGTGCGTCCACAGATTCTTGTAACTTGGAGTCAGGTTTTGGTCCATTTTCATCTTTTCTTCTCCAGTCCTTGAAAGGCAGATAGTTGCCATAGTTGTTGCAGGTGATGTAGTTGGAGCAGCATTGAGTTTCCTTCCTTCTCTGGTGGGTTTTGTCTCTGCGATGCACCAGGAGAGCTTAGTTTTTCAGTAGCCCATCATATGTTGCCAGAAAGTCTTCCCAGGTATCCACATTGATCCCATAGCACTGGAGATCTTCTTTACAGAGATGCTTGAATTGAAGGTGAGGTCAGCCAGTAGGTCTCTTACCAGAAGACAATTCTCCGTGGAGTATGTCCTATGGTAGGCGTTCGTCCTCCATCCATCGAACATGGCCAAGCCAGCAGAGTCGCTGTTGTTTCAGGTAAGAGTGCATAGTAAGAAATTTCCAGAATGGAGATGCATGGTCTTTTGTCCTGCCAGGAGATACCCAGTAAACCCCTCAGGCAGTGCAGGTGAAAAGTATTGAGCCTCCTCACCGGGCAGGTAAATAGCTCAATATAGAAATTGAAAATAAGACCAATGCTGTTAATATTCACACTTGTGACTTTTGTTCAAAAATGAAAATTTAACGGCCTCCAATTCCATCTCAGAGTAAAATTAGTGCAGTCTGTTTTTCTCAATTTTTGTTCCTCTCTCTTTCTCTCATCGCCACTTCCTTTATCTAATGATGTGTAATATAAATAAACCTGGAAACTCGACTCATCAGCTGCTAATTAGTGACATCAGAGTCACGGTGAATCATACATCACACCATCTAGCTTTGCTGCTATCTAATTAAATCCTCCCAGGCATGCAAACAACACACTGGCATCTTCTCTGGAAAGCAGAAATTTACTAAAGAAGATGGGAAAAAACACCTCGGTGAATCACTCCACATAGATCACAGGCTTTAACTAAATAGCCATTTTGATGAAGACGTTACGCTGTTGTTCAGAACAAACTGTAAAGACAAACCAAGCATCATATTTAAATCAAAACTTTACCAGCGATGGAGCTTCATGATATATTGGACTCAAACCTACAACATGAATATTGTGAGTTGGAGTCTCAGCCCCTTCTCTGCCATCGTTTCCTGTTTTACTTTTTGTTCGCTCTCAAAAATATATAGGCATATGCTATAAAAATGTTGAAATTTACCGCCCACACACAGCTGCAGCATTTCCTTCCCATCTGACAGGAGAGCGAAGAGATTTCTGATACAGTCGCGTCATAATAAACTGTCAGGGTGACACATGGATGAATTGGTTTTTCTCACATTGGGAAGATTCTTTCTATTAACATTCTTCAGCAGGGAGAGAAGGCCAGTAAAATCGTGGTGACTGAAAATAAAGTCTGGAACAGGATGTTACCAAACATGTACAAGATACAACTGTTGATCTCAAAGCTTATTTGCCTTTTTATGATTTAGGGACAAATGAAGGAGATCGGGAGTTGTTATACTTTTAAGATGTGTGTTGTCACACCTTTGGTGCAGTTCGTTTGCCTGACCATGGCAAATGGTATGGATCCAAAACAACTGGTCCAAAACCACTAGTGCAGTTCAGTTGCAGTGAGAACACAATCCAACCCTGATTCGACCCCACCAAACATTACATTTTATCATTACAGGTCGTGGTAGGAACTTCAGATTGCAGCATGTCTTCTTTGAGTGGATCATTGTTGACACCTGGAGCCTTAATGAGCGTTCACATTGAGCAACACCTTCCAGGTGTTTGCTAGGAACACTAAAGCAGGTTTACTACCAGTATCACCTAAACAAAAAGCAAAACACTGGCCTCATGTTGGCTGTGCTAAATGGATTTCCGTGATTTCTAGGCACACATGCTTGCATTTTCCAGCAAAATTTTTCTAACCAATGCATCACAGCCTTTGGTGAAAATATTTTCAGCCCCCTTTCCATATGCCCCTCAGCAAATGTTTTATATTTTCTGGCCCGCCTAAATTTGTGCAGCGTGAAACCAATAGAATAGAAGATGAGCCAAAGGTGTCAGTTTCACCCCGATTCAGATCAGGCAAACACCCTTATAGGTGAGAATGTACCCTTTGAGTCCCATTTTATCAGGCTAGGGCTACAATTTGCATCCTGCCAATGGTTGGGGTTAACACTTTCTGGGTGAACGCTGTGACAAGGCCAGGCTTTGCAACTTGGCAACCCTTTCATCGCAGCCTGCTTCATCTTTCATCATCATTCACCCTGGTAACAGGAGCAGAGCCCTCTGATAGGCTCCTCACTTCAGCAACTGCTGCTCACAATCCAGTTCTCAATGAATGTTTATACAGTAGTATATTGTAGGTGAAATAACAGGGAATCGTGTTGGTGAATTCATACAGCAAAATAGAACTCAGAATAAACATAGAATAAACTGTGTATATATAAAACTGTGTATGGGAGGTATTGTGTGATATGCATCAACATACCATAAGAAACATCAGAAACCACTAACTAGTTCAGTAAAATGCTGGTCTAAGCCACAGCACAATCCAAGGAGCATGTGGACTTTAGCTGGCAGGGTCTGTATAATTTTCTACACTAATAAACGAAAAAGAAACAAGATAAGAGCTCTGATTCATCTCCTATTGCACTTCTAATAGCAGCAGTCCAGACTAAACGTCAGCCTTCCATCTCAAGTATCTCTGTTTTCAAAACGTCCAGCCAAGTACCTTGTCTGAGACAGCACTAGCTGTGGGAAATATATCATTTATCCAACAATGCTTTTTATAGCACTGTTTGAAGTATTGCGCTCAGTGCAAGCTAACCCACATTCATGCAGAGCAGCTGCAGTCCAAACTCGCTCACTCAAACAACTCTGCGCCCAAAACACTTTTTTTCATCACTCTTAAAAATTAATGAGGTGTGAGTCATGACCAACATCTATTTCTATCTATTTTGATTCTCTGTTGTCAGTTTCTGTTAGCCGTCCTCTCTACCTCTTCCAAGGTGGAGAGAGAGAACAGTGGAAGAAGACAGGCGGGAGATGAAAGCGTCCTGCCTGGCTGTGGGCTTGTCTTGTCATACGGTGTAAAAAGTGATCGAAACACCTTTGAACAGATACTGAGGCAACCTTCTCTGTACATCCGCTTTTTAGATGCATAAGTCCAATATGTTAACAGAAATAATGGACTTCTAAAAGAAATCCCTACACAGTGACCCACTGAAGTAAATTGGATGTATAACTTTATTCATGTACACTCACCTATACAGATTTTTTTACATGAACATATATGCCCCTATACCAGAGAGTACTGGCTCTTTAGAGTGAAAACAATGTCAAATGATGAATGAGAAAGTGTGTATATGTGTGTTGCGTAATTACATGTACAACGGAGTGTGGCAGACGATGATTAGAGAGCAGACAGAGACATATGGTCATCAGAGGAACTGTCAGACATCAGCCCACCTTGATGTGATTTCAGTGAGGCTTCATTGAACCCCTAATTCAGTAGTTTTTACTATAACCACAAAGGCTGCCCCCAACCAAAGGTTTTCCTACTCGACTAGCAGCCATTAGTTCAAACCATTAGTTGACTAGTTGTCGCTCGTTTGATATTCATATAATTATTTAAATATATATGTTTTGGGGGCTTTAGAAAATGGTTTGAGTTGCAGGGCTGAAATACAATGTTATAAGTAACTGTGTTAACACTGTGCTACATTACAGAGAAATACAAAACCATAATGATGAGCCTTTAAAACATAAAATAATTTTACAAGCGCATGCACAAAGCGAGCCGCCTGTTAAAAGCACTGGCAACTTTGAATGTCACCCCCTCAAAATGATGCTGCACTTTGGATTTCCTGCCTGACATAGTCTAATAAGTTTAACTTCAGGGACCACCCATGTGAACGCAAATGTCTGCCCCTGTTTGACTGAGTGTTGCCACTTCCTGTGTCTGTCATTTTCAAATTAAAAGCCCTCCAGCTGTTCCCACATGGTTAAGCCATAGAGACTAACCGACGAATGGTCAACTAAGACTTGACTAACTGGGTTTGTATGCCTGGGTTTGTATTTGAAGATACCTTAGAGGGGTGAACTCTGAAGGAAATTAATCATTTTGAAACTCTGATACCACAATAACACTTATCCAATTTCCTGCATCATTTACAAAAACTGTATAAGAGTAACTGGTTCTGTGCTTCACTGCTGTTACTATACTGTCTGCCACTGTGAGACCTCAGTGAATCAGTTTACACTGAGTGGTTTCTAGGTGTAACTGTACATTACTGGGCCTTTAAGGAATAAAATATCACACGCCCTTTGTTTCCTGGGGCATGTTCTGTACTACTGAAACCTCAGTGTCAGCGCTTTCCGTTCCATACAATAGTCGGGGTGGGTTGCCTCTAACAGAAGAGATGCTGCCTCTCCTAAAGGAACGTCATTAGTATTTAAATGGAGATTCTACGTGCTACACGGACAAATGCTGATTCAGAAGCCTTTCTACCCTGTCAAGAATAATGGATGAGGGAAACACTGTTCAGTGCTGTTTCTGTTGATGATTACCACAAAACTAAGAAAAAGTGTCTTTCTTTTGAGGGATAATAATCTGAGTATGGCACACCAGCGACTCCATTAGTATCAGGATCAGGCAGCAGAAGAGGTTTTAAGGAGGTACTTTTACTATAAGAGGAGCGCTGTGAATGATACTAGACTGTGATGGATGACATATTATTATATTGTATTATACACAACTTTTTTCCCACTGTGTTTTTTGAGTGAAAAAAGTGCTGCCAAGAACATTTTTCAGTCTGGTATAGAAAATCAACCAGTGATTGCAATGATTGGTTGGTCAATTAAAAAAAACAAAAAAAAGCAACACTGGTGGCAATGTTTTTTGTTTTTACAGCGGCTGCTTTAGCTAGGATGTAAATAAAGTTAGTAGCAACTGTGTGAACACGGTCTAACACTCAGCTCATGACTTTGTAATTTTGACTACAGGATAAGACAGGATAAGGTAATGTGATTTCTTTACTCAAAATCAGCAAAATTCAGCTGATTCATCTTCCCTAACAACATGTGGAGCGATGTAATATGAAGAATGTGAGATGTTCCAAAAAAAAAAATCCTGAATAGACAGGAATAAGCACAAGGGACAAGTAGGAAGCTGCATGTCTGAAATGCCTTTCTAGCATTTGACAATCCATTCATACAGATCTCTGACTTCTAATACAGAACACCCACATGATCTACTTAGTGTCTGAGTCATTGGTATAGTTTCTGCAGGGCATTCATTCAGTAAGGCATCCTGAGTCACTGCTGTGAAAGATATTGAAAATGTGAAAATTCTATTCTATTCTGTTCTAGTCTATCCTATTCTATTTTATTCTATTCTATTCTCTTCCTTATAAGCCATAATCCTGGTGTAAGAAGCCTGTTTGGCAGATAGGTGACCAATAATTGTTCGTAAATTGAGTGCAAATTAGTCTGCTGTCTCAAGTGCATGTGTGTGTGTGTGTGTGTGTGTGTGTGTGTGTCCAGACACGGTCATAAATGTCGCCTGCTGCTTGGGGCATACAGACAGATGGAGGGAAAGCTCTTGTAACCTCTCAGGTGCAAATTGCAGCAAAGAAGCGATCCATGAGGAAGTCAATACAATTTTACGTGCAACTGTCTCACGTATACCTGAAGCCACTCGCCGAGGAAATTTTCAATTTAAATGTAACACAAAGTCGGTTTGTCAGAGCAGTATTAAAATACAATACAATGATTTTTTTTTCTTAAATGAATCCTGAGGCTGCAAGCAGCAAAAGGGAAAAAAAACAGTCAAAGTGAAGGTCAAACACAATGAATTGAAGACAACTGAAGTCGTACTGTTATTGTCTGATGCAGCAGCTGCCGCCTTTCTCTCAAATGTTCCAAAGAAGTGAAGAGGCATACTTGAACTCAAAGCTTCCCTGCACATTCTGATACCTATACATAATATAAGATTATACAAAATACAAATTTAAAATTATTTGATGGAGCAGTAGTTCAGGGTTCAGGGTTGTGCCAAGTGAAAAAAACCTTAACGTAAAAAAGAGAATCATTTCCACACTGTGTTAAAAAAAAAAAAAACTAAATAAATAAATGAAAGGCATCATCTGATATAATGTATTCGGGAAATAATATCTCGTCAAGCTGCTTCCAAAGATACCCTCTTGTTCAAACACACTTTTCATTAAAAGGATGGTAAACCCACTTAAAAACAGGGATTATCTTGAGTTCTGCCTTCATCATCGACCAAGAGTTGAGAGGAAAAAAAAAAAAAATTCTATAATATGTGCAGACAGCTAACCTGACTTCTCTGACATGCCAAGATGAAACAAGTGGCTGCGTTTTACAGTAACCCGGCTTGTCTTGTATAAATATATATCTTGCTTGGAAAAGACAGGTTGAGTAAGCACAAGAGTAAAATAGATACAGGCACACGGACAGAGATTGAAAGCAAGAGCATTAGTCTGAGAGAGAAACAGGAGATAAATGGAGGCATAAAGAAACTGATCCTTGTTAAGTAGAGATGTTGTGTGGGCAGCTGGGGCCTGTTCAGTCCTGTTCCTGCCTGAGCCGGGAGACCTCTATCCCCTTTTCCTTTCATTCCCACTGTGAACTCCATCACCCCCTTATTCTTAACCCTGTCTGTCTGCTGCCTTTCATTCTCCATCTCCATTTGCCTCCACGACGCAGCCTCTCTCTCGCCTTCTGTCTCTCTCTCTCTCCCCCTCCTTCACCTTCCCCTCGCTCTATCATCTCCCTCCTCCTTTTGTCCCTGTCTGCCTCTCTCTCTCTCTCTCTCTCTGTCAGTGGATAAAACGTTACCAGGTGCAACCCTGTCTTAAGCTATTTTGTGTGAGAGAAAGAGAGCGAGTGACACAGAGAGGGAGAGATGCTGACAGCAGAAGCGGCAATAATCCCTCGTTGCTCCCCAAAAGATGAAGGCAGGGCTGGAAATCACCCTGGAGAATGAAGATAAATGATGTGCCCTTCTGTCCTGCTTACTGTACTGTTTTCTCTCACCGTTTGAAGCACCTCTTTCTTTCTTTCTTTCTTTCTTTCTTTCTTTCTTTCTCTTCTTACTCCTACACTCTTTTGCCCCCTCCTCCCTCTCTGCCAGTATTTACGTGTCCCATCAGCCCTCCACTATAAGGGTCGATATCCACTCTGTGGCAGGGGGTAAAGAACATATATGCCATTAAGGGGAAAATTAGGCTTTCCCAGTCCCTTCTCCCCAAGGCCAGGCCAGGCGGTGTATAATGTGTTCACAGAGAACAAACTGCCTGGCCTCTTGGTGATGGATCACATGCGAGTATCAGTTTACCATTGATCAGATTGGAGCTAGCTGTTGGTTTCTCTGGGAGTTTCACTGGCAGGTCTTTTGTATTCCACGCTGCTGAGGCAGGAGAAGCTAATAGCTCAATAGACTCCATTATAAAGTCTCGATCCTCGAGGCAAACGTAAATAAAGGGGCAGCCCCATTACACGGGAGCCATTGTTTCACTGAATTTAAAATGTGATGTTCTGATGGATGAGGAAGCTTGAAGAGAGATTAATGACAGGCTATTTGACTCACTAAAGTGAGCAGAATTGAAGTGTGCACTAATGCGGTGGTGAAAAGCAGGGCAGAGAATAGAGAGCAAAGAATTGGTATAGATAGAACACATCAACATCGTGGAATGATCATTGGTAATGTAACACTTGAGATTAGTTTTCAGTCTCAGTAGCAAATTTATGCAAAAAACTGACAATCCGTACTGCTCAAGTACACAAATGTCCTGTCATCCTCGTCATCCTCTTTGCATCATCCATCATCATCCATGACTGACTTGTTTTTCTTTCAACTGAGATTGGATCTCACAAGACTTCTCCTTACAATACCTTGTGTCATGTCATAGTATCTATCTGAATAATGTTTATTAGTTTGCGTATAGGAGCGAGGCACCGTGCCCCGAGGACTCAGTGTTGCTGCAGCTGCATGGAACAAACCTCAGATGAATTTAAAAAAAAAAGTGATATTCAGCCACAGCCAGAAATCAGCAGCACATTTAAGATTGTCTCCATGCAAATTATGCACTTAGACTTTTTATTTTTGTTTCAAAATAGTAGAGAAACTGATGAAATTTGGAGTTCTCACTACGATGACAGAACAATACAGTTACAGTCATGAGTTGCATTGTTTGAATCTTTCCTGCCTTGAAGTCTTAATGCTTATGAGTCTTGACTCAGACTTCATAAGCTCTGATACTGGTCTTGACTCACTTCAGGGCATCTGAGCTACAACACCAGTTAGTTGTCTGGCACATGGGGCGCCTCTAAATCTTTAATGATGCTCATAAGACCGCGTCTCATGCATAGATCATACACAATGGTGCCAGGGTGACAGTAAAAGTGCATGCATCAACTGTAGTTTCCTATGACATCACTGAAGTATCATGAGCAGGTTAATCTAAGCTGTTAAATTTGATATTTTGGTGAACTATGGTGTTTCTGTTGTAACTCAAAAACAATGAAAAAAACAAATCATCAAGTCTCCCCCACGAATCCTCTAAGAAATGGGTGGTGGACATGGGTGTTTGCAAAAATACGTATCTGTCTGTGACTATTATTGTGAAAGTAAGCACGCATTTTGGTAAAAATCTTTGTAGCTTTGTATACGTGTTGGTTTATGATTCTTAATGGGTTTTTTGTGTTTGTCTGTTAGTCTGTTTTCCAATTCGGCTCACTACAGCTTCTGTTGTCATCACCTAAGCCACGCCTGTAGCTCCTCAGAAGACCCTGGCCATTTGGCAGCTTCCAGTCTAACTCTTCAGTTGGACTGTGGCCAGATGGTGTCACGACTCAAAAGAAAATGAACTTGTGAGATCAGCTGTCTGTGCCAGGTCAGTGTCTTGGCAGAAATGGGCTACATTTGATCTGTCTTAATGTGGTATTGCAATGCACACTGTGTTTAAAAAAGAAATGCTCAACTCAGATTTCTTTTTTGACGACAGGGATTATTAGAATAATCAACTTTCACGGAGCGGTCCTCATAGCAAAGATTGCAAATCCTTCAATTTGGCATTGAATTGTGGAGAATGGAGAGGGAAAACATCTCAGCCATAATAGGTGTGCAAACAAGAGACGTGCCATGATCATCACCAGGAAGTGCTGCGTGTGTTCATTCTGTTTCCGTGGTGATTGATCTTTGGTGTGTGATACCTGCAGATATCTGGACAAAGCTGTTTGGACTGACTGAAACTCTACACCTCAACAGTCGATAAGTAGGACATTGCAGTCACACTGTACTGCCACACAGCCACACTACTAACAAGAAACATGCCTGACACACACACACACACACACACACGTTCTCATCTGACGCTTGTATTCAGTCACACCATACAGTCTCACTTCTTTGCTTTACCAGAGTGAGGTGTAAAAATAGCCCACTGGCGCTGATTGATGAAAGATGGTGTGAGGCTGCCTATTGAGACCATCTTATAATGATGCTGCAGATGGAGCCTTTTTGAGAGCCAAGCAAATATAGAGATATAAAACACTTCTCAGTGTCCAATAAAAATGTCTACCCAAGCCTCCCGGACACATTACCACCAAGGTGGAGTGTGTGTGAAGTTGTGTGAGGGCGTGAAGCTTGTAAAAACAGTGTGTGCAAAAATAAAGCCTGCAATGAGTTCTTCCCCAAGAACATAGTGGCTCTGCATATTTGGCGCTGCTCAGGTTATGAATTTGTCACAGGTCATATCCTCTTTTTAAACAAGATGCGCTGAAGGTAAAATGTTCAAATATTTACCCCACAGAGGGAAAGAAGAAGAACTTCCCCTTTCCTACTGTGGGAATGCTGGCGTCTGTTTTCTCTAAGTGGAGCAATAGTGACGTGTTACTGCAGTAAGCATGTAAAAGTAGGGTAGGATTTCCACAGTATGCACAAGGCTATTTTGCACACTGGCAACCCCAAATGGCAGCCAGAGGGAACTGTTCAAAATTTCAAGACATAATACTAAGAAATCATGTAACATAAAGTAAACCGCACACTCCCTGGGCTTTAATTTAATGCTCTTTTAAAATAGTGGGGAAGGGAAACTATGCTCTGTTGCAACCCCGCTTTGTGATTTAGATAGATGTCCTTTTACACAAAAAAAACTGACACAACAACCCTACTTCTTGCATCAACACGATGTCCCCAAATAAAACCTAAGTATGACACTAAGTGACGAGACGGAGTGGCTAAGAGCAAAGCAGGCAACAGCAAGGTTGTAATTTCTCACAGGCGATCATAAACGAGAGGTGGGATCGAAGAGCAAATGTAGCGTGAAGCCTAAACAGAAATCCATTCAAACTGAAGGCAGGGCTGAACGCTGCTTAGAGATGGACAGCCTCTCGAAGCCTTCATCCTTAATCGGTGTAAACAACACTTTTAGCCCCTCTGTAGAAAGAAAACATCTTCTTATTCTCAAAAACTGATATATTATTAAACTGATGAGCTACATTTGGGGTGTATTTTGAAGCTGTAAAAGGACCAAATATGTTTACAATAACATATCATTTTGTTTCTATGAAAAATAATTGAGAAAAGTAGACTTTTGCTGTTAGGATGAAACATTCATGAAAACCTTGCTGGCCAGTTTCACTCTTCAAGAAAGAGCATTTGAACGTAGGATTGTGTACGGTGACACAAAAACTTTAAAAGTCTGGTTAAGTCACCTGGCTAGTTTTCCCATTCATGCTCATTCGTTCTTGACACAAGGCTTTGTCATTTGTTTGGTTCAGTTCCAGTGCCATGGAACAGTTTGCGCATGGATGACAATGCCTGATCCAATATTTCAGCAGGACTCTGATATGCTAAAGCGAATTAGGGCTTTGGAAATCAGGTTCTGAATCACAGAGGATGAGTCCTTAGTGGATATTCATGCTGTTAGGTACATCAGCTGGCAGTAACCGTGGCACCTGAGAGTTGCACAGCATGTGTGTGTGTGTGCGTGTGTGTGTGTGTGTGTGTGTGTGTGTGTGTGTGTGTGTGTGTGTGTGTGTGTGTGTGTGTGTGTGTGTGTGTGTGTTTGATTGTGGGAATGTTCCCTCA
>OMLF01021190.1:0-14369 GCA_900302615.1 Holocentrus rufus | reverse complement strand
GGTGGGGGTGTCTTCTCAATTAGGGGGGATAAGCTGCTGCTGCTGCTGCTCCGGCCCTTCAGAGCCATGTTTGGAGCTGTTTGGTGGGATCTGCGCAGAGCACTGGACAGCTTCTCTCTTCCCTGCCATTTGTTGACAAAGCAAAAGTCAAACGGCGTTACGTAACAGGCCTTTCTCTCCATCCATAGTACACCAGAGCGTGTGCTGAGAGCTCTTTTGTGTGAACATGGCTCACTTTTAAGGCTGCCTCTGACAGCAGCACAGAGACCCCCTGCGTCAAATACATCATAGTGTTCGACTCGGTGCCGCTCCGCTTTTGTTTATTCTTCAGACGGCTGAGACAGTCTGCAGACGATCGACGATTTGTTCTTTTAAAACTCAAGGCAATTCAGGGATTTCTCAGTTTTCATAAACAGACGAATACTTATATATATTGGCCTTTTATGAAATATTGAGTATCGGCCAGTCAGTGTTGCCCTTCCTTTCTGACCACAGTCACTTCAGAACAATCAAATTTTGCTTTTACTTGTGCAGGAATATCATTTGAAAATCAGTTCTTTATTCAGAGATAATCTGTCCCAGTGGTCCTGTTACTATTGAATTTATCGAGTGGATCATACCGTCCTAATGTGCTGCTAACTCAACTAAATGTCATTAGTTTGTGTTTAAATGGTTTCAATGTCCCGTGGGCTAAATTCAGTTTCAGATGCTTTTTCTGCCTTGCAAAGAATACAAATCTGGAGGAAACACTCAATTATTGTAGTTTTTTGGTTGGAGAATGGAAAAAATAAGTAGATACAGGCAAAAAAAATTGGTATTTATATCAGCCCTTAAAAGCAGTAGTATCTACACACCTTGCTCCTACATATTAGAACTTCATTGTACTGTAGTTACATATTATTTTTATTCTGTGGTGAGATTGTTTAGCCTAATCACATATTAACAGGTATCCAGCAGCATTAAGTGTTCTAGATAATTGTGTTATCCCAGGAATTGTGACCTTAGGGAAGGTTGAGAGAAAACATGTGCCGTCCAGTAGCTAATTCCAGGCATCCTCAAATGGCCCTCCTCTGATCGGGCCGGCCTCGCGTGTGCATTGCCAAGGGGGAGGAATATTTTTATGTGGCGGTCTGCAGTTGTTGAGTGGGTGCCACATTCCCAGGTGGCATGTGGTGACAGGTCCATCTGGGCGCGCCTGTTGTCAAAAAACAAACCGACCCCCTGCATAGCGAGGTTCAAGGTCAAACCTGGGCCTTCCCACCCAGACAGGACCCTGAAAGCTCGGCGGGACCTCCCAGAGGGGGTCAGAAGGGGTCCCAAAAAGAGATCGTAGTGTGCCGGACTTACAAGGACTGTGACTTCAACACGGCTTCTTTCTCAACATTCAGTTTGCACATCGTTCAGTAGGTAAGGAATTTCCCCTGCTCTGCAGTGATGCTTTTGGATGATAATAGCCTTTTGGGAGTATCTTGTTTTGGGAAGGTATTTTACATAATCCCCCAGAGTGTTCTAATGTAGATTTATGTATTTACATTTGTGAATTATTTTAACTCAGCCGGTGTATATCTGATCTAGTGGTGATCTGTACAAATAAGGTAGCGGTGCTCAGATTTGTAAATGTTGGACATGGGATGAATCATTTGGCCTTTGCTCTATTCTCCTGCTTTTAAGTAATCGCTACATTTTTGGAGCGGGCTTGAGCGGAGGGTTTTTTAGCGGATGTAATTACCTGGAATCCTGGCTGATAATGTCAGCGATAAAAAACACCTGCAATGTCGGTGATGAATTGCATCATTTCAGCGAGGTCAGGTCTGAGGTTCTTACATAGTGGATCAGCAGAGGTCAGAGAGTGTGCACGTAAGAGTGTTCATGTTACTCTTAACTGTTAGTTTGCAGGGATTTTTTTCATTTTCTCACTCATACTTAATGGAACAAACAAAGAATTGTAGTCTAGTCCAGTAACGGTGCGAGACGGGTGGTCTAATGAGCTAAACACTAAAACCACATCTTTTCATTAGAAATCTGATAGTCCCCTTTCAATCCAAACAGCTCAGCCAAAGAATCTGCTGGAGAATGTGAGGTTTTCAGCTTATAAATTAAACACGATATCTACTGAACTTTGAGCCCCCTGGTTTAACATGCTATCTTTTGAACTTTGAGCCTCTCAATTTAACGTCACATCCATTCGTCTCTGCTTCAGAGATGAGCCAGGTTGACCCCCCCTTTGTGAAGTGGAAGAGGTCTAACATCTTCCCAGATTATAAATGGGGAATGTGCGTTAAGCCAAATGACTTTAGTACTGGGGTTTAGTTGATAATGTTTCCTTTTATTCCCTTGTTTATCTTGGCCCAAACACTGCTGGCTGTCCCAGAGCTCCTGCGCTGGTCTCATCTGTCTTTTTCACTGGTTGGATGGATGACGTTCTTTGCCCTGCTCTGTGCGTAGGCATCTCTTCCTAAAAAGGCCAGCGGTGATCTCTGCTCTCGTGTGTTTAAACGCAGGGTACTCTGCACTGGTAGCTGTCATCTTCCCATTATCTATTTTATGTTGTGTAACGGGAGGCTGAAATACTCTCTTAATAGATTCTCCGTCACGGGTTCAATTGAGGAAACGGCGGAAGTAAGACTAGTGGAATGCACGAGTTGAGATCAGTGTAAGCACTCTTCAAAGGAATGTCTGCAGATGGTTTTGGAAGTGAGATCATGGATGTATTACCTCCCTGGGATGCAGAGGCTCAGGAAGCCACTCTGTTTTATTAGGAAAAGAGAGAGAGGAAATAAACATCCCAAGGTTTCTGTTGGTCAGGGACAGCGCAGCTCCGAGATTGGAAGATGCTTTAAAGGTCTTTTTGTACCCAGGGGACTTATCTGGAATCTCTCCCATTTTCCTTCATCCATTTAGTGCTATTTGTAGAGGTTGCCAGCAGGAACGTCCCTCCCCTGGTGGGGTTATTTACCACCAGTATGTAAACATGCAGAAAGCACGCATGGTCGTACCAAGACTTAATGAAACTTGCAAGACTAAGGCGTGAAATGCAGCTCATGGCTCTAAAGTTTTGCAGATTGGATTCTAGATGGCTTTGCCCGTCCGTGCAGCAACATTTTCCCCAGCCATAACTGAAAAAACTGTGTGGTGTGTGTGTTTGTGCACGCATGAGTGAATCTTTGAGTGCCTTTGTGTGTGTGTGTGTGTGTGTGTGTGTGTGTGTTTGTGTCTTGACTCAATCAGCCCATTGCTTGGCATATAAATGGCGATGTCTCCTAAATCAGTCCTGCTGGCTGTGCACAATGGGAGGCCTGGCGGGCTGATGGGAACTGCTTCACTGCTACTTTCCTGGTGGCCTTGGTGTTGCTTCTGCATGCTCCACTGATGCAGCTCAGATTAACATATGTTTGTTTCTCTCTCTCTCTCTCTCTCTTTCTCTCTCTCTCTCTCTCTCTCTCTCTCTGTCACTCCACCCTCCCTCTCTCTTTCTGCATTTCTTTTTTCTTGTCCTTAAAGGGCAACGCAACACAGCAAATCTAAGAATTCATACGATTGATCCAAGGCAGTCCGATCAATATTTGTGATCATTAGCAACTCTCGCCAAAGTCAAAAAAAGGACTAAGAGTCAAACTTTTGATATAAAGTATAAAACGTCTCTGTAGACAGTGAATGAGGGGGTGATTTTGTGAATGCATCCAATGGTATTTACTTCTTTACACCTTAAATTCTTTTTATTCTGTAAGAGTGTCAGTTCTGATTTGAAATGATTGAAATGAAGCCTTTATCTCCAGAAAATCCCCCTTCCAGTCGTCCTTACCATCTTTTCCAATTCATTCGACATCGAGCAGCTCTAGACAGCCCGGATTTTAGTCTTTTCTGGCTTTGGGAGAGTTGTTTATATTCACTGATATAACTCTCTTATACCACAAGAATAACAAAAATATCAGACTTCAAGGGCAAAGTCAAGAGACTTTGTTGAAACAGGCAGATGATGTGTGAAACTGAGAACTTTAACATCTGTGTAGGTGGTTTTTTTGTACTTCTCTAACCAGGGCTGTGCCAGGAATATTAACCTAACACCGTCTTATTTTGATGTTTTGAATTTCATTTGACTTTTTGTGTTCTGACACTTAATATGGGTCCACACCACACTAGAAGTCACTGCTTTGGAGTTTGTTTCTTGCAATTTGAGGATCACAGCATTCTATATTTTTGTTTTACTTTAAATGAAAGCAACTCTAGCTCTAGCTCTAACACCACTGCTGTCTCATTGACTACCCATGAGAAAATGATGATTAATGTGTGTGCCTGACAAGGTTTAAACATGTCATGAAGTTCAGGGTCTCCCTCTCTGGCTGCACTGGATCTCATTTCAGCCTGTAACACAACCGTAGGTCAGCCGCTGCATTTTCATTAACTGTATGTGCTGCCCAATTACAGCCATTTTATGCATCAGTGGGGTCGTCACAAGCTCCAGGAGTTCGATAGTTTCTAAAACCAGTCGATAGGCCATAGACAGCATACAATGTGCCCCCTCAACTGTATTGTTGCTTCACAAATCCTGATTATAAAATACACTGCAGCAAACACGCACTGCAGCAATTTGCTGGCCTGGTTTACCGAACTTCACATGTTCCAAAACTAATATTAGTGCTCATCTGATGCAGGTTTTTGGGTCTGATACCGATGGGAAAAGGAAATTACAGAGATCTGATTTATTTGCAGATGCATCTGCCGGCGGTGTCATTGTCACCCAAAATAGTTTGACAGACCAAATTCAAAACTAGAACTAAAAAAAAAAAACAACATTAAAAAAAAACAGGTCTAGCATAAATTAAATTTGAAATGATATATAAACAACCAAACAACCAGGAGACATTATGCTAAATCTC
Organism: Holocentrus rufus; assembly: GCA_900302615.1. Lineage (NCBI taxonomy): Eukaryota > Metazoa > Chordata > Actinopteri > Holocentriformes > Holocentridae > Holocentrus > Holocentrus rufus. Next base: position 9,492 of record OMLF01021190.1, on the reverse strand, counting down.
ATTTTTGTGCAGCTCTTATCTGTGCATTATGGGAAGAGCAAATGTCAATCCTCATTTATCTGTGACATTCCATTATGTGACTGCAATATATTGCTGCAGCACCCCAGCCAGGCCCTGCTGTGTATCTGTGGGCTGACGTTTAATGATGTATTACACTGAATTCTTTGCTGACATCTCTGGTGCTGAGTCTGATGTGCTGTATAATCCCTCTCTCCCTGGCTTCCTCTGGCAGGGCTCTCCAGAAGAGGGCAGTGCAAGACAGAGCCAAACTCCCAGTAAGTGACCTCTCACCAACTCATAAACTCATAAAAATACCAGTGATCAGTGTTGGGAAAGATATTCTGAAAACAGAGTTTTTTAAGCTACCAGTTACTTCACACAGGAAGAAACTGAACTACAGTAACCCTCAGGGGAAATATAGTTTGGTCAACTAAAGCTACTCAGTTCACATAACATTCTGCTTGTGGGTCACACATAAAAATAAATAAATGAATATGAAACAATACCAGCGCTGATAGTAAGGTGAAAGGAATATAAGTTTTGGTTTAGTAAGCAATGTTCATCATTCAGGCTCCTGCCTTCCAGAAATTAAAACCCTTTTTGCAACAAGCTTGATAACTCAGCCATGTAAATTGAAAAGCAGCATGCAACAATTTATTAATATACACCAATTATCAACCGAAATCTCATAAGTTCAAGTTTAATTTTGTAATTCCAGCATATCCAGCAATCAAAGCAAAAAACTAAAGCCAAATATTTTTCACAGCAGTCCGGTTTCCTGGAAAACCCCTGACACCCAAACCTGCCCTAAACTAAACAACGCTAAATTGGGTTAACTAAACTGGGTTCTTCACAGGTTATGTTTTCCTTATATGTAAACAAACCTGGATTTTGGAACATTTCAACTGTACAATTTTCACAGTCAACAAAAAAAATCAAGCCGCACCTTTTTAGTTTCACAGCCCAAAACTGTTTGTAGTTTCAGTAGTAAACTACAGCAAAAAAGAAAAAGAGGGTAAAAAATTAGTTTATCTACTGACTCGCTGTGTGAATATAAATTTAGTTCAGCTGCTGCAAAATGTAGTTAAAGGACTCATTTAATTATGTGTAGTGAAACTTCCTCTCAACACTGGCAGGGATGCTATGATGATGACATCATGTTTCCATCTCTACTTGACACTGATGTTGTTATTGTGTGTTCAACTACTCAACACGACTATTTCCAGTCTACCAGTACTAACCAGTATCTATTGTATTTGAGCAGTGAAAATGTTTTGCACACACAGGAGCGAAAGCACAAAATATAATACATATAATATGCCTTTTCTCCTTTTGCTTTTGGTTTTATTTTGTGAAGAATTTGTGCAAAATACCATATCATGTGAAAACACCCTTTAGCTGCCAAGGTAGCACATCATTCTAAAATACACTGAAGAGTAGCACACTGAATAGACATTTCCTACAAATTTCACCAACACAGCTCAAATGTCTTGTGTTTGCATGTTTGCATGTGTGTGTGTATTAATCTCATCAGGTCCTCGCTCGGTCTGCGCTGTCAGGATCACACCTCTGACGACCATGAAAGGCTCTCCTGACCTGATTCCGGCTGCAGGTGACGCTTCCCTCCACCTCATCTATCTTTCAACAGCCTCAACAGCGGGACACCTCATACGCACTGGGAAAGCTTAGACGGATGCTTTTAAATCTCATTTGTTAAGAACGCGCTGTCACTTTAATGACCCGAGTCAAGAGGAACCAACAGAACAGGCAACAGTTGCTCTATTTCCAGCTCTTACAGTGTTATCATGGCAATTAGTGTTACGGGGCAGTAGAATATAATTTGATGGCCTCGATTTGATGTTAGAGTCTATTTCAGTCATTTGGGGCATGAGGTAGCAATAACTTGGATTCCCACTATCCCTGAAGCATGACGGTTTCTAGAGTTCACTCTGAAAACATAATGAAAGAGCATGTAAGACCGCTTTGCCTTTGAACAATGAGGAGCTGCAGGGGTGATGTTTCATATTCTCATCTTTTTCAGAGCTGGATCCCAGCAGAGTGTGCAAAGGGAAAGGCGTCGTGACCCTGAGGGCCACCCTCGTCCACATAGACGATGAGGACTGCATCAGCGAAGAGTCAAACGCCATCACAACGCCAAGTAAGTGAGACCGCATGCCACAAGCGCTTCGTAACAACATTCTGCATGATGCAAAAATATTTAGACGGCGGCGATGCTCGCACGGCCTCGAGAAAAAGGGCAAGTCGCTGTAGAATGTGGTTGGAGAATGTAAATGTTTCTGTATTTCAAGAGGCATTTCATCATGTCCTTGCAGCCTGAAATTCCTTAGATACTTTACAAGCTGTCAGCTGGAATGCAAAGCTCTGTGTTTGGGATGTCACAATTATATAACTTGTCACGTTTCGAAGTGTCTGTTTGGCCGCCTGGCCCATCGTATCGCAGTATAGCGATTGCTCATATTTTCATGAGTTTGTCAAAGAGCTCTTTTGTTGCGACCTGCCCACACTGCACTTTAGAGCCGGGGGCCTTGACTGTGGACTTGTTTGTTGCGTTGAGCACATTGGGACCGGACTGGAGGCTGGCCAAGGCTTTTCGGGAGATGCTTTAATTGTTGCTGAGCCTGAACATAAAGGCCATTGGAACAAACAGCCTTTGCAGCTCACTGAATAGGCGCCTTGTTCTGATGACAAAGTTCACAGATTGTGGGCGAATCCTTTTTTTCCTTCCTGGGGATATGACCATGTCTGTCCATGAAAACCGCCGAGGAGCGCATTCACACCCCGCACAATGAATTAGGGATTTATGTGATCAGCATTTAGTAGTTTTGGTTTTGTGGTTTTGTGTTGCAAGATAATTGTCAAGTGGCATTGGATTACAGCACTTTTATGCTATTAATATCAGTCTTGCTGGTCTTGCTGCGCTGGCGACCAAACTGAGAGAGTTCTGGACTCTTTTTAGGTGGCTGGACAAGCCAGATTAATGGAGACAGCTCTAAAGCGGGATTGGCCGAAGGAGGCAGCAACATCACAGCTGATTTACCTACTGTGAACAACACTCAGTGCCAGGTACGTTTACTGCCTCCTTATTTAACAGAAGATCTTTGTTTTACTCCCCGCTGTTTTGCAATTAAGAGAACTAACAAAAAAGAGTCACGTCTCTTCATTTTTTGGTCTTATTTGATTACGGTAAAATTTATTTGATGATGCATTTTGTGTTGTTGCCGAATGGAGAATGCAGGTCACAGGTTTTATAGCATAATTTCTACCAATTTCAGGTCAACTCGCCTGAAATCAAAAAGGAAAATCAAGTTCCAGCCTCCTCTGACATTCAGAACTACATCACATCGTCCTCCAGCTCCGTCTACCCCTCCACCACCACAGTCAATCCCACCATAGTCCTTCTGCAGCACAACAGAGGTAATGCCACCAGTATGTGGGATGATAGGCACGGAGAAGCTTTTCCAAGATTTGTTTTTTTTTATTTTGTGGGGTTTGGATTTTGTCACAAACTTGACTGACATGCTTTCATATGTTGATGTGGCATTTTATCAGCTGAGCTCCGCAGTACTTCAAACTGCAAAAGATCAAGCTGTGCCTTGTCTTGTGATCCAATTGCATTTTCTTGCTCTGTTTAACACCCGAGAACAAAATCAATGCTTTCACACTTTGGCTTCTTTGCTTAATCTCATTTCACTGTCCTGTCCCTGTCTGCCTCTGTCTTTCTCCCGTAACAGAGCAACAAAAGCATCTTTCTCATTTGGAAGGTATGCACTGAGGTTCTGGTGAAGTCTGACAGATATTTCTAATTTGTTTTTCCATTCCTTCTCCCAGCCAACAGCAGTCCCGGTTTCATTACATAGCAATCATTTTTTGTTTCTCCTCGTGTACCATCTGTCACCTTCACCCTCCTGCAGCCTTGACAGTCGACAAGGCGGGCTGAAAGTGTTTGCCACTAGCCTCATGATGTGAATGATTCATGTTTTATGCGTCACCATGTTAAAAATACTAAAAACATTCATTTTTCTGAAGAAGAATAGAACCGTATTATACAGAAACATAATGGATGACGTGGGAATTTTAGGTTTCCTGCATTGCATGTTCAGATTTTTCTCCCCTAATATGAACTTTGATTTGTTGCCACGTATCAGACCTGCGTCACATAGGATTAAACCTTTGTCAAATGCATAATAGATTGGGTTTACCGCATATTTGAAAGTCTATTTAGTCTGGTTTTCTCTTCTTCTTACCTGATGCTGTGCAATAAGATGCTGTAAACTGCATCCATCTCATTATCTATGCAGGTTAAAGCAAATACTATTTGAACCAGGTGAAACATACACAGTACTATGTTACTTTGGTATACTTTGGTTTTGATCTTGTAAAGTCATGTCTTTCAGTTAATTTTTTGGCTTTATGTAAAAGTTTACAGTTTTTTTATGGATTAAGATATGGATTGAGTGAACTGATTGCTTGCCATTTATTGAATGCAGCCCAGTTTATTTGTCTTGTTCTGACCCTGATACCGGATCCCTGACTGAATCTGTTATAAATGTCACCTATAAAATATTGGTCACGACACAGCAAAATTATCAGTGATTTCACTGTGAGAGTGTAAACATCCAAACCCGTCAGAGATAATTTAACACGTTCAGATAGTTGTGAACATCTGCCCCAAAGCCATATCAGCTTCACAAGTGGGCAAACAACGCTCTAATCAACACTTACCACCCCCAAATTATTGCCGCTGAAATGTTAACACTTATTAACGCTGGAAAATTTGCTGTGTACTCCCTGGTCCTTCTGTTCCCCCAAGGCTTGTAGGTTTGTTGATGTTTCCTGGTTTTGTTTTTGCAGATACAACTCCAGAAAGAGACAAAAGCCCTGAGCCTCAGAGAGACCTGCCTGCAGCCTCAGTGCCTGATATGGATGGCAAGAGGATGAGGCTGTCGCTTCACTCGCCCGTCCTAACTCCTCTCAACCAGCCCATCGTGCCTGTACGGGTGAGCGAAAAATGAAGAGTTGATCTACATATTATAACTGTGACGGTGGTTTGAATCTTCAAAGGTAGTTTTAGTTTTTTCCCATATGTTAATCAGTCGATTCTTGGGTGTTACATTAATCTGTGTCTCACCTGGAGAAAGTATGGCTTTGTTCTTTGTTGCACAGCAGAAAATCTCCATTTTAGCAAGTCTTTTGGTCTTATTATGTTAAAATCTTGTTTTTCCTTCAGATAAGTGAGAAAATCTTCCAGTGGGATCAGATATCCCCACTTCTTTCCAAGACTAATCGACCTGTTTCCAGAATTTCCTGTCAGTGTCACTTTCTTGATCCTAGTGGGCTCATCTGGCTCGTTTTTACTCGTTCCCAGAAAAAATGCTGAAACAAGTCAAACTGCGTTGGAAACAAGTGGGATTATCTCATCCAATTGGCAGATTTTTTCACATATTTTAAGAGAGACAAGATTTTACAACTGAATATCTGACTGAATGAATGGAGATTTTCTTGCAGTGCAGTTAAAAGGAATTACAGTTTCACGGAACATAATTATTTGGCTCTAATTTCTGGTTGCATAGTATTTTATTATTGTTATTATACAGGCATCAGTATCACTAATGTAAAAAAATGTTCTCCACTGTCAGTTTCACCAGCACTATTATGCTATTGCACCTACTTGACTAACTTATTTTTTTTATCCCTTAAAATGTCCACATCTTAATTTCAGAACACTGAAAAATCCAAAGACTGGTATAAGAGTATGTTCAAACAGATACACAGAATACCTGGTAAGAGAGTTTATCATAATTTCTCCTCCTTTGTGTGTTTGATCGGATCTCTCCTGTATCTCTGTTTGTGTCAAAGCCCTGTCTCTGTTTCTCTGTGTTTGTATGTTATGTCATGTTGTGTCACTCTGTCCTCTATCTCTCCACTGCTGTGCTCAGAACCTATTGAGGAAAACCCTTACCGTCCCACCTACATTTTCCCTGAGAACTATGACAGTCAGATGAAATCAAAAGGTATCCGATGGCAGTAACAACTGGCTTTACTAATCTTTAGCCGTCCTGAGCCCTTTCAAATACTTTAGCTCTGTTTAATTTGTCATCCCCTGGCCAACAGACAAATGTTATGTCACATAACTCCGTCTGGCACTTCAGAGAAACAGAGGAAAACATTCAAAGTATTTGAAAGGATTTAAACTAATGCTCTTCCCAGGTCCACTCAGTATGATAGTGCAGTCATTTCCACAGGGTTGAAATACACTGCAAGATTTATACAGAATTGTGAGGTAATTAATGGCAAAATTGTGTGTATTTTCAAGGCTAAAGCATCAAGTATTGGTTTAATGCCATGATTGATCCTAATAAGGTTGCAATCTTGATTGAAGCACAGTTATCTACAATTAGGCTGTGCTGCATAAATTTAGAAAATTGGGGTAAGAAAACAAGCGTCATAGTTGTTCTCATTTTTCTTGACATTAATCTTGAAATGCAAGAAACCTTGTAGTGTCTTTCTACTTTTAGTGAACAAACATAATAATCTATGCCTCATTTTGTGGCTCACTATTGAATATTAATTCAACACAGTCATTTATCATGATCAGTCATTCATTCACCTGCTGTTACTGAGATTTAAGTTGTAGTGTCATATTTTTGACCACTAGATGTCGCCACAGTCTTATTGATTACAGTGACCAAGCAGGCCAGGCAGAGCGTGTTTATGTCCACCATGCTCATGGATCAGAGGGTTATTTGTGTTCTTGTGTGTTTGTCAGTCATTTGCAGACACGATTACTTCCATGTGCAGTTGTGACTGATTTTGTTTACGCCGTCTCACAGAAAAGATTTATCCAAACTCATTCTAAATGTGGAGACTATTCCCAGTTTTCATTACTTATTCAGAGCCTTGATGCTAATCGATGCTCGGTGATCCGTTTTTAGCTCAGTAATGCTTCCTGTAAAGTACATCCAGTTGACACTGTCTCAAACACACTTTAATTGTGTTTGGTGAACCTGTATTGCTTGGACTAATGGAGGTTGTGAGGCAGTAGAAATAACATTTAAAAACAATATGTTTCCAGTGCCCTTGGGATAAAATTACTATGAAATATGACACTGTAATGTACTGTGTGTATTACTTTCCAAGTCATAAACATAAATAAGAAAGCTATTAAATGGCTTTTGATATTTTTTCTGCCTCTTTTCCAGATGACGGCCCCACCCCCCTCGGCTATTTGGAAGATGGTGAGTTTTGCAATTTGGCTTCACCATGGATACAAAATGTAACATGGAACTCAAGTGGGATTTGACATTTAACATGAAAATAAAACCTGCACATGATCCATCAGAAATGTTTACTGAAATTCATCCAGGATAACACGCAGCATGCAGTAAGATTTCATTTGATGCATGAACGCAGCCAAGCGTCATCCTGTCAACATGTTGATTACAGTAAAAGGAGTCCCACGTTCAAAAAGTGCTGCTGATGTCGAGTCAAGAGGTCGGTCGCTGCCAGTGCCAACACGGTCCTCCTCCCTCAAACCCTCTGCCAAAAGGTCAGTCTCCTCCACTCGCTCCAAACTTAATCCTTATGCATTATTAATTTGAACAAAATGCTTGTTTATCTGCATGCACAGTTACATTTCACAAATCTTTGATTGAAGAGGGAATACTGCAAACAACTAAGCAAACTTTATATGAAATGGACTAGATAAACCTCTTTTTATAGATGTGCAACAAAATTGATACAGCTAAGAATCATTATATTGCTTTTCACAATCCAATCAATTTTCTAGCCTTTAGTATTAATATCGTTTATGCACTTAATTTTCATATGATGTTATGGCATCAACATTTCAATGAACTGTGTCATGTATGTGCATTGTGCTAATCCTGTGTCAGTAATTTGGAATGGAATGGAATGGTAATTTCTGTATGACAGTATGACATTGGACAGTCCCAAATAGTATAGTGATGTACAGTATTTCTGTTTATTGTTTACCTACGGTTCCGCTGAGAACAAACAGAGCAAAAAAAACATTTCCGTGTCCTTGACTTTATGAATTTGAAGTTCTTTCGTCTGCTGCCGTGACCTCCAGTTACCCTCCAGTTTTCACATGAGTTGCCACTGGACATCTCCCTCACCCCTCCACGCAGATGTCAGCACTGACAAAGGCGTGTGGAGAAATGAGTGATAGAGTGATGAAGGAGGACAGGTGACAGAGGATAAAGTGTTGCTCACTGGAGCTGCAGATGGCCTGTTTAAGACTGACCCTGCCCCTCACTTGGTGGTTATGTATGACGGGCTGCATTCATAAATACTTTTTATCCTTTTGGGATATGCAACCTGATGTTCTTGTTCTTCATGAAGGCAAACAGTTTTCAGATTAGGTATTACGGTTTTCCTTTATTTTGGACTGGGAGATAATTCAATATTATTATTTATTGTTTCCAGGTAGAAGTATATCATGATGATTTGGTGTTTTGGGATATTGTGACCCATAAATCTGTTGTCTAAACTGATGATATAAAGCAGATTTTTATTGAAATTTGCCAAAATAAGGCATGAAACAGTTTAAGGAATAGTAATGAGTTGTGAAATTGAGTTTTGTTTGATGTCAAACTGCAACATAACAATCGCCTGAACAGTCAATTTGATTATTTAACATGATTTTTTTTAAATAAACTAATCATATATGTGATTTAAATCAATACAGGAAATCAAATATGGCAATGTTCATTTCAACCATATTCCCCAGTGCTAGAAAGCTGTTATTTTTCTACTTGGTGTGTAATTTTTCCACTTAGACATGAGTCAGTCCACTCCTGAGTCACCTAATTGTCAGTGAAACCTCACTTACATTTGTCAGTGGTTTTTCTGTCTTACAGTCAGAAGCCTGAAGTCTCCTTTTTTATATTACCACAACCTGTAAAAACAAACAGGCCTGAACATTGAGAGTCTTTGATTTCAAACCTCCCCTGAAAGGTAATAATGACCCTGGCTGTCTATTTAGTATATTCTCCCAGGAAATGCTGCTCTCTGTTTTTTATCAGCGGGTCCAATCTTGTTTACTTGATTCAATTATCTATTTGGCCAGACTGTGAATTGGATTTTCTCTTTTATCATCATAAGAGAAAAAAAAAAGGAGGGAGAGCAGACAAGGATGTGGAGGAGCTCCAATAATGAGGAGCACGTCATCTTTAAAAAAAAAAAAAAAGAAGAAGAAGAAGAAAGAAAAAAAAAAACAACCTTAGCCTAAGCCAGTTGCCATGGAGACTACTTGATAAGGATTGGCTCTCTTCCACCCCACCCTTACCCAACCCTCTTCACAGGAACGAGTGGGAGCCCCCGGATAAAAAGGTAGACACCAGGAAGTACCGCGCCGAACCCAAGAGCATCTTTGAATACGAGCCAGGGAAATCGTCGGTGCTGAAGCTGGAGAGAACGGTATGCTAGCCCGCTGCCATCGCCGCGCCTGTG
>OMLF01021188.1:4950-43754 GCA_900302615.1 Holocentrus rufus | reverse complement strand
GTCGTCAGCCACAATTAAATTGCCTCTTTGTGTCCCTTTCCCCTGCACCTCATCACACACAGATCCCAAAAGCCGCGAGGTGGTCCTCAATGCCTGCAAGGCAGTTGGCTCAATCAGCAACACCTCATTCGACATTCGCTTCAACCCCGACATTTTCTCCCCAGGTACGTATGACAGAGATGGGAAATGTGGAAAGGAGAAAGGAGTCTGTAGCCTTGTAACAAGGATAAGCTCAGGCCCTTTGCCATTATTATAGTAATAACTGGTATTGGTTGCCCAGAAAGAAACAGTATGTGCAAATTGTTGTGTATGTGACTGATATGGGAGTTTACTGGCATCATAATGTTGTGGCATAATGTTGTTATATTCCTATCATGCATAATTTTTGTTGTTGGAGTGAGAAAACAGAGCAGATAATGACAAGAGTTCCCAGAGAAGCATGTAAGACACAGAGGTGACATTGGGTTCTGTGTTGCTCTACCAGGAGTGCGTTTCCCAGAGGACAGTGCAGAGGATGTCCAGAAACAGAAGCAGCTACTGAAAGACGCCGCTGCCTTCTTGGTGTCCTGCCAGATCCCCTCACTGGTCAGTGACACATTTACTCCCTCAGATTCAGGACTAGATAGCATGCATTTCAGTTTATGTGACGCATGAATGTGGCGTTCTTTGATTATTCTAACTTGAACTTCCAAAGTTGTGATAGACTGTTTTTGTCTTTGGATTGCATCATATAGTACATGAATTAGCTGTTAGGTGTATGTATCAAGCTGTATGTGTGTGTTTCTGTGTCTAGGTTAAAGACTGCCTGGACCACAGCGCCCTGCCCATGGATGGAGCCACACTGACAGAGGCCTTGCACCAGCGGGGCATCAATGTCCGCTATCTGGGCACCGTGCTGGAGTTTGTGGACAAGACCCCCGCCAAGGCCCAGTTGGAGCACTTCTATGTGAGCCTGAATACCGACACAACCATCATACGTGAAATGCGAAATAGTTTTACCTGTCAACATTAATTTCTGGAATGAAGGAAGATCTCCTGTTCAGACCAATTTGTCATATAAAAACCAAATTAGAAATGTTCAAAGTTCCAAGGTCATGTGTGCTTTGGCAGCTGTGGCAGTTGTACTTGGGTAATGGTTTGAAGTTTCCAAAAATGTTGAAAGTTGTTTATTGTCTGTCGCTTAATTATTTACTATAGACAAAGCTGCAAGAGAGAAGACACAATTTGATTGCACAATAGTCGAAAAATGTGCCATTCTTAATTCCTGCACGTGTTTATTCTTAGTTGTAACCATTTCCTTTTTCTGAACCTTAGAGAATAGGAATCAGTGAGCTGATCACCAGATGTGCAAAACATATCTTCAAGACATACCTCCAGGTTGGTCCCACTGGATATAATTTCATCTACCTTGGGTAAAAGACAAAATCTGTATTTATTGTAACCAATAATTTTCCAAAACATCTTCTAGGGCGTGGAGCTGTCTGCTCTCTCTGCTGCTGTTAGCCATTTCCTCAACTGTTTCCTGAGCTCCTTCCCTGACGCCGTGGCCCACCTGCCTCCCGACGAGCTGGTATCACGCCGCAAGAACCGCAAACGTCGCAACAGGGTCCCCGGTGGCGGTGACAACACGGCGTGGGCCAGCCTGACGCCCAGCGAGCTGTGGAGGAACATCGCCTCTGAGGCACAGAGCTACTATCACTTCACCGTACAGTGGTGAGTGCTGCAAACTGAAGCTAATGTTAAAGCTCGCATGTGGGCCTAATTTAACAGGGTGATGATAGTATGTGGAATTAATATTAACAGTTCAGTGAAATAAAATGTGTACACCTGTCTGGTGTATAGTTGGTGTTTGCATTGTTTGTTTAGCTAAAGTCAACTGTGCTCCAAAACTGTTATATTTCGCACATAGTGGTAGTCGAAGGTTAAAAATTTTTGGCACATTCATTGGTGAGAACAAATACCATGCCTTGAATTTCCACCTGTACAGTGAAAGTGTGGACCAGGCAGTGGAGAAATATGGCCTTCAGAAAATCACTCTGCTCAGAGAAATCTCTATCAAAACTGGCATCCAGGTATCATCCCTTCACCCCACAGTGATCCCTGACACCAAATTACCAAATGACCATCACGATCTTCCCTCTACCTGATGACGAATATCTGTCTCTGCTTTACCTTTTAAGATTCTGATCAAGGAGTACAACTTTGACAGCCGTCACAAGCCCGCCTTCACAGAGGAGGACATCCTGAACATTTTCCCTGTTGTGAAGCACGTAAACCCCAAAGCCTCTGATGCCTTCCATTTCTTCCAGAGTGGCCAGGCAAAGGTGCAACAAGGTAAAACTTGCATGCTTACTTCAAGAGATAGGGTTGGATATACTGTATATTGATGATCACTTTACAGTAGCGAATGCATAAACTCACAACCATTTTATTTTCAGTTCCATTTTTTACTTTTATTTACTTTTATGTATTTATAAGGCAGCTAGCTAGTACCATTTATACTTTGGTTATTGTGAGTGGGCTTAATGCTCACTGGCCTCCTTACAATACTTTGCCCTGTCGTGCAGGTTTTCTGAAGGAGGGCTGTGAGCTGATCAACGAGGCCCTCAACCTCTTCAACAATGTCTATGGAGCCATGCATGTGGAGATCTGTGCATGTCTGCGCCTGTTGGCACGCCTTAATTACATCATGGGAGACCATCCTGAGGTAATTTTGTTCATACACATACATAAACATGTGAATTCCTATACCATAAGATCTTACTTAATTGTCATAGGTACATTTTGGACTCTGACAGTGAAAATCATGCATTTGCCCGCAGGCTCTCAGCAACCAGCAAAAGGCTGTTCTGATGAGTGAGAGAGTGCTGGGTATCGAGCACCCCAACACCATTCAAGAATATGTAAGTTATCATGCCCGCTGTAAGTTTTAACTCTAATTCTTATGTTTAAAATGCCTCAAACTTATTTATTTCTGGTTTCTTCCATCTACTCCCAAGATGCACTTGGCTCTGTACTGCTTTGCCAATGGCCAGCTGTCCACTGCCCTCAAGCTGCTGTACCGTGCCCGTTACCTCATGTTGATGGTGTGCGGAGAGGACCACCCAGAGATGGCGCTGCTCGATGTGAGTATAATCTATTCTAGTGATTTATTTCACCATTTATTTCGGCTCTATGGGGATTCAGTTGTAATAACATAATTTAGCCTCTATGTCATAATACAGCCTGTCATAACAGTAAGACTCATTTAGGACACATGCTGTCTTCATGGAATTAATAGAGATGTTTGTTTTCTCTGTCTGCTTCCACAGAGTAACATTGGGCTGGTACTTCATGGAGTGATGGAGTACGATTTATCTCTAAGATTCCTCGAGAATTCCTTGGCCATCAACACAAAATACCATGGACCCCGGTCCCTCAAAGTGGCCCTCAGGTGGGGAGAAATACATCCATATATCCACATTTAGTGGGTAAGATTCTGACTTGCATGATTATTTATATCACATGCTGGTTCTTGTTTTTCCAGTCATCATTTGGTTGCAAGGGTTTATGAGAGCAAGGCCGAGTTCCGCTCCGCACTACAGCATGAAAAGGAAGGCTACACCATTTACAAGAACCAGGTAAGTCCCAAAAGACTCCACACTGCGGGTACTTGAGGCGTTTTTTTTTAATTGTGCTGAAATAATATCTCAAATATCACGTTTTGCTCTTTCCAGGTGGGCGAGGCCCATGAGAAAACTAAGGAGAGCTCAGAGTACCTGAAGTACCTCACCCAGCAGGCCGTGGCTCTGCAGAGAACCATGAACGAGATCTACAAGAACGGCTCCAATGCTAGCATCATGCCCCTCAAGGTGACCACTGGGAATCAGAGGTCTTATTGTGCTGCCATTTTCATTCAGCCCCAGGGTTTTGCAATGATGCCATGTTTTTGCTTTGCCTCCTCTTTTCCAGTTCACTGCTCCCAGCATGGCCAGCGTCCTAGAACAGCTCAACATCATCAATGGCATCATCTTTATACCTCTCAGGTAAAGGGAGAAAAATGCAAAAAAAAAAAATTGTGTATTGGTTTTTAGTCCCTCAATCACATTAGAATTGTAAATTTTGATATATTATAATCAAACTGCTGTTAAAGGGATATTGGGACATTTAGAATTTGTTCATTGCAGTTCTTGTTGTCTTTAAGCAATTGTTCACAACGAAATGAAAATGCAGCCAGTATCTGTCTGTTGAAATTTCACTGATGTTTGTAAAACCAACAAAAGCATAGCAAGTTGTCCTCTGTAGTTCCACCTCAGCCTTCTCCCAGCATAAAAGCATAAAATGCCCATAAAACTTTTCAACAGCTTATGCGGCATAATCAAAGTGTTTGTGGCCAAATGGCTGCGCTGTGGAAACAAAAGTCCAGTGTTTACCTCATTAACTCCTAAATTTTTGTTCAGTGACAGTGTGTTCTAGAACACTCTGTAGTGGGAAGTAGAATATTGCACCAGTGTGTGTGTGTGTGTGTGTGTGTGTGAGTGAGTGACAACAGCATAATCAGTGAGGAAAATATAGGAGAGAATGAGGTAATAATTGGACTTTTGGACGTACAGTGCGGTCGTTTGGCAGCATAACACTACATGGGTCGAACTATTTCATCATTTGGTAACAACCTAGGTTGCAGCAAGTTAATACCCACTGGTTTCAATAAGGAATAAAAATGAGTCGCTTTTTGGTTAAGTGAGGCATCAATGCAGATTTTTTTTTGCTAGCTGAAGAAAAACAGAGTAAATTTTTAATTGTCGTGGTATACCTGAATATTTTATATGCATAAAGTGCACAGCAGCCCAGTATTGATCACCTTGCGTATCTCCCTTTCAGCCAAAAGGATCTGGAGAACCTAAAGGCAGAGGTCCAGAGGCGGCAGCAGCTGCAGGAGTCGGGGAAGAGCGAGGAGCACCCTGAGGACAGCCCACTGGAACTAGAGGACAAAATTCCCATTGATGATTAATGTCTAAAGCCCTCAACAACAGCTACTTTCTGCTAGGGGGGGAGGCCGTGATGCAACAGCCATGTCACTGAGCCTGTGGACCCGAGAACCAAGCAGTCTAAATCAACTTTGAAATAAAGGGGGGAGGTTTGGGTCAGGGCAGTCAAGAGAACATCTGTATGAACTGTAGGTAGAGTTAAGGAAGGAAGGACAAGGAATACAGAGCAGAAATTTCCTACAAGGTAGGAAGGGGAGGGAGGAGAAAGCGAAAACAACATAGAATCAATGTAATGTGCAATCTGAAAAATCCCCGGCCCAAGAACTGGGCGAAGAGGCAGAGCAGAAGTCACTCTGGTGTCTGCTGCTTACCAATACGGTAGCGTATGAAAGAGTGATTGCAGCCGGGGAGGGAGACCAAGGATGACCATGACATTGTATACCAGAGCCTTATCCACTGTACCATAAACCCCCAATACTGCTTCTGCTCAGCCCTCACTCCCCACAGCACGCTTAGCCCAGGACCACACTTTGCCCCTCCACTCCTCACAGAGTCTCCAAGACACCTTGGCATAGCCTTTCACTGTGGCCACCCCCCAATGGTGCTTCAAATTATAACGCACTCACCCTGTCCTAGAACTCAGGGGTAATTTCTACTGTGCACTAACACCAGAAAAAACAGTCACTAAAATTTGAGATTTTTCACGTGGGGCTTCAGAATGTAAATTCCCTTCTCACTGGTTTCTTTGAATCGCTCTCCAAGCAATCCTCCATCAATCTCAAGCATCCCCCGATGGTTAATTAAATCGTTCCATCATTTGTCTTTCTATTATCCCAGGTGGGTGCCTGCTGTGTCCTATGGTTCCTATTTCTGCAAACAGATGCACAGTGACACATTTTAGCTTTCAAACAGTCGTTTAGATTGATTTGATTTGCTGCATTTTTGTTTTTTTTCCTCAGTAAATAAAATGGATTATCCTTTTGTACAAGCGCACAGGAGGGTTAAGAAGCCATTTTAGGCCTGTTAATCATCAGTTAATTTAAGCCATGTCTGTTTTATAGAAAATATATAAAAGTGGAAAAGATGTATAAATCTTTATTGGATTTAGACAGGTACTTGATCAATGTTAATGGAAACGCAGATTTGAAAACGTCCAGCTTAAGCAGTAGTTTTATCTATCTATATACTAGCTGTGTTCAATCTTCTATTTTTCCACTTTGAAAGAATATGTGCATGTATGTTTGTACGTGTGACAGTGTGTGTGTGTCTTTGTGCAGTCCAACAGAAAATCTATTGGCCAGGAGTTAGGGATGCTACGCTGCTGCATAGTTTCAATAGAGGTTAAGTGAGCAATGGCTTTCCAAATGTTTTATTTTTCTACACATAGTAAAACCTGTAAGACGGCTGGTATCGCTTTTCTTAAAACATTCATGGCCAGCAATGTTGTAAATCTGCTTATGTATGAATTGGCTGTGAAATGAACATCTTTACACTATTATATAGGATGTTCAACATTCGCCATAGTGAGTGATATGTTGTCATTGGGTTAAATTTTTTTTTTCCCCCCATTGTTGAATAATGTCATCTACTCGAGAGGAACTGAGACAAAAACCAGCCAGGAGCATCTTTCTTTGAGCAGTATTTAGTGCACTTCCCAGTGTTGTTTGGATGTGAACACACACAGCGCCTCCAAAAGTGGACAAAGAAGGGCTGCTTCAGTGTAATGTACCAAAAAAGGACTGATAAAGGTTTGTCTGCGCTTGTATACATGCAATATGTCCCTCCCATGGCATTTTGTTTAATTGTTGACGTGTCTAAATGTATGTGATTAAAGCAATAGAGATGGTGCTGGAACTGATTGTTTTTAGAAGTGCAGTTTTTTACTCAGCACAATATTGTTGGAGACTGACTGCTGTACTGGTTGACTTTCCCCCCCTGATAAGCGAGCCTTATGAAAATGGAAAAGGCGAGCTCCTGAAACAGGGCAATGAAGTTAGTACAGTGATTTTTCTTGATTATGCTTCTGAAAATGTAACTTGATACATCAATAGCAGAACATGGTGTGTAAATTTGTGCCTATTATTTATGCTTCAGAATGGAACCAGGGTGGAAACAATGAAACCATTGCTCTTTTTAAAGGTGAAATATTGCCTGATTTTTGGTTTTCTTTGGAAGTACACTACTCTCAATTTGACTTGCTTTTTGCCCCTGAATGTCAGTCTACTCCTGCTCAGCTATTATACCCACAATGCCCATGGGGTGGCACCCTAGCAGCTGTCTCCTTGTTTTTGGGAAGTACCAGTGACCTAAATGACGGGGAACACTGCTGTGCCGGTACACAGTACACACAGTGATACACATGCTTCAGTTGAGTTTTTGGAAATAAAACGAGGGGTATTTTTTTTGTTTTATTTTGTTTTTGTTTGTTTTTCAGAAAATTGATATTATAGCCCAAAATTCCAAAGACTGCTACTTGTTGAACATGTCTGGAACTTGTTGAAATCCCAACAGAAATCAGTCTATTGTTTCGGGACTTTGACAGTTTGATATAGAATAAACTCAATGAGAGTGATGAAACTATTTGTCTGCTGAGATATGTTGCTGTTTATGGATCATTGCATTACAGTGCTTCTATTTAGTTAGAGGCACTCATTTTTGCTCTACTAAGAGTACAGCTGTATATCATTTCTGTTTTGAATTGTTTAGCTGTATACCTCCTGATATCTTTTTAAGTGCATGAGAAAGTTATTAATGCCATTAGATGTTTATTACTGGTAAAGCTTCAGTGAAAGAACCCATTAAGATATATGGTTTACTTTAGAAAACTAAGATCAAAGTGTATCCTGTTGTCAATTCAGTTGCAAATATCAGTGTCATTTAACCTTTCTTTGCATTGAAAATGATCTGAATGTCTCAAACACAAAGCAATTATGGAATTTGAATGTTGACTGAAGTGTCTGCTAAATACAGATTTAAGGATTACTTATATAATTTTCAGGTTTTGATTTGGTCTCTAATTACAGAGCTTCTCCAATATAGCTGTTCCCCTCCCCTAGTAGTTGGTAAAGAGCTTACAAGGAACAGTTTCCAACAATTTAGACAGAAAGAGGTGGCCATCTTCATGCAGAAGAACAAAAATGGTCTATATATCTCATCACCAACGTTACACGCTTTTCTACTGCTCACTGGTCATATTGTATTGTCTCTGTGTGACACTTAAAATGATGATTGTCCGAGGCTTTTGTGTTTTCTCAACTGATAAGATTTCCTCTGCACACAGGCTTCTTTGGCCTAGTGTTTGAGTCTGCTTCCTCCCAATATGTGGTACTTGTCTCTTGCTCTTTACAAAATAACAACCTAATTATTTTTTTGGTCTGAGTATGCTTTTATATTAAAATGAATAAAGGAAAACTAGTAAATAACACCTGGTTTGGGGTTTTGATAACTCACTCATACTGCACCCAGATATTTGTATGTTTGTCTTTTCAGTGCATGGGCTAAGAAAAAACACTGATCTAATCAGGCCTGTTTTATGATCTACTGGCAAGTTTGCCTGTTATGCCAATACCGTAATTAAACTGATCCAAATTAAATTAAACAATTGATCCCTAGAGTTACAAATGCATTGGTCATTAACACTAAACAGCAACAAAATAATATTGGTTGGTTGTACGTGATTCACAAATGCTCTTTAAAACCACAAGTTATAAAGTTATACTAATATAATATTGAACACCTCTATTGCGGAATAGGTTTTGTTGACTTTTTTTCAAGAACTCATAGTTGCTGCTGCTATCAAGGGCGTGCGCGCCCCTGACAAGTCGTGAACGCGAACTTCGTGCGCACGCCCGACTGAAGGCGAATGCGGTACGAAAAACAAGCAAGGATTGCTGGAGAGACAAGACGGGCATACTTTACCTCCACATCACAAGATCATATTTTGGAGCGAAAATTTCACGCCCTGTCGGGTCGTGTTATACTTGGAGACGGCTGAGGACATTCACGGGGAGAACAATAGGGTGAGTTTAAGTAGTTTTCAGTCAAGAACCCGGCGACTGTTCAAGAAATCTGGCGTTAGGTGGGGAAAATGACGATGTGGCTGTAATTTTTGCACCTCCTTTTTATGTCTCAAAATGGCGGATAGGCCGCTTGGAGCAGCAGGTAGCTTGTCAGCAGAGTTTAACCCACTGTCTAATTGAACAAACAAGTGCAGATAAAAATAGAGTCGTTTAATGCCTGCTACCATGAAAACATTGTGATTGCGCCTGGGTGCACGTAATGTGCCTCAAGTCTGGGTAAAGTTAACAGCATACTAACTTTGAGACTGCATCGCAGGGAAGCTAAGCTAATAGCTGACGTTAACTTTAGCTAACGTTAGCTTGTTAGAGCTAGCCGACGTTAGCTGACAAGCTCACCGGCCGATATGCCGTCAAGTCAACCAAAATAATAGCTGCTGTAAATAGCCAGCAAAACACATCAAAGCGCAGAGTTTATCTTAATGTAGTTTTACACCCGTTCCATTCGAGTTAGCAATCAGTGCATTTTTTTTTTACTGTTGCAGCAACATTTAACGTTAGCTAGTTTATGGGCTATGCTTGTCAACCTTGCAGAAACCTCGCCAATAAAATCAAATTTAGGTCACGACGTACCCATGGCATTTAACCCTACTAATGTTGTCTTATTGGAAAATATAACATGGATTACCATAGGGTTTTATAAATCATTGTGCATCCAACGTTAGCGTTTTTGATAGGGCGTAAACGAAAGCTAATATTAGCGTCATCTGATTTACGTGATGTGTTGTGCTAAAATCCTTGCAGCTGGAATTCAGATGGTTTTGTTGCAGTTTTCAAACATGTCATGTTTCTCAGCACATTCCCGACTCAGATCTTTCCTCTGCTGATTATCAGTATGATCACGGTCTGGTGGTGATGCTCAGTGAAGGCTGGCTCACCTCCTACCACGCTCAGCTGAGACATTCACATCATGACTGCAACTTGGTCTTGTTCATGCGGATTGTTGGTACGGCATTAGAAAATCAGGGTGGAGCACTAAGGAGGAGATGAGTTTATATGAATTGTGACGAGCAACCAAGTAGTCAAGTCTGCTTGTTTTCAGTTTTACCTGCTTTTATCTCTTTACGGCGATTTACTAATCAGTGATTCTGGTTAGTCGTTTTTGCACCAAGGTTTTGCTGTTGGATGAATTGAAATTTTGTCTGTAGCCCATATCGAAGGACGGACGTTTTGTGCCTGCAAGGCTGTTGTTTGAAAGAGATAGACCATCCTGCTTATCGGTTTCGAGAACCGTAGCCAGCGAATTTGGATATTCAAAGATCCTTGTCTGATGTACTCCTACCATGGCCAGAGGAGTTCCCGGCCACGCCTGTAAGGATTGCGTTGTAGCTGATGCAGCTACAGTTATGGGATATTGATGAAATGATTCAATTTTTCAAAATAGTCAAGCCTCAACAAAAATATTAGTCTTTGCCTGCATGCTCCCCTCTTAGGTAAGTGTGTGTGTTTTCGACTTTGACTGACTTAGAGTTAACAGGCAGAGTCTAACGGAACAGTTTTAAGATGAAAAATGATGCCTAGTTCAGGGCTTCCAGATAATTTGACAGCTAAAGTCTTAGTAATTGTTGGGACTTGACAGAATATAATAACACTTTATAAGATAACGTTAACATAATTCCCCAATGCAGTTACTGAATTAGTTCCACTCAAGTGACAGCAGTGCATGTTTTATTTGATTTGCCTTAGCTGAATTAGTTGCAATCTACCCTGATCTAAATAGAATGACCTGTAGGTTTCCTATTAGTTCACGGTAGTTTGCTAACTGGCTAAGTCTGCTTTCTAATGTGTCATGTCAATTTTATAGGCTATGTCTCTGTGAAGCTCTTTATCTTACAGGTTGTTAGCCAGTTGCAACCCATCCTCACAGAAAGGCTATTGTTGTTCAAAGTAAGCTGGTCTTTGACAGAATTATTTATGTGCAGGACTTGGGCTATTAAAATGAAAAATTTCCATCTAGTTTCTGTTTATATTTCTGTGTGAAAGCCTTGCTTTTATGTTAAATAGCCCAAGCTGTAGTATTATGAATTTATGATGTCACCAATGTCTCCTGCAGCACGATTTAATAAAATTTGGTGACATTCATGCAAAGTCTGAAAAGCCAGTGTCATAGACTGATTGGGATGTTGAAATACTCCAAAGTTCAAAATGTGATGTGAGGTTTCTGAGTGTTATTTCCTGAGCATTAGTCTGTCATTGATAGGTCATCATATTGACAATTTGGAAGCATAGTAGTTTTTAATGAGGGGCACAAATTCTTGGCTACCAGCCTGTGGCTTGTCCTTTTCCTCCAATTTTCCCAAGCTGGAAGTGATCTCTAAACTTGGTTAACGACTTCTGCTGTATTCAGCTGAGATCTAAATGGTGAAATTTGGCTGACACTGACAGAGTAATCTAAATGAATATTTGGATCTTCATGATTGTGAGTGTGTCTGAAGATGTGTTTTCTTTTCCCTCATTCTAATTTAAAAATGCAGGCCTTTGGCTTTGGATGTATAATCACAGTATAATACAAATGAAAGATTAAATATTGTCAGCGTCATTGAAACTATTACCTTGAAGGAAAAGGATGCTGTTTTTCCTAGTGTCCTCTTTCCTACTTTGACTCAAACAACAATGGTGAGAGTGAGAGGCTGTTTCTCATTGTGGCGTGCAGAAGAGCAGATGCCTGTGTTATTCCTCCTTCCCTGACTTGACAGTAGAGTAGAGGCTGACCTTCTGGGCACCCTGCCTGCCAGCTAGCTGACTGGTCATTAATGACCTGCTGCCATCAGCGACCACTGCCTCCTTTGGCTCTGGTCAGTTCTGGTCAACTTACAAAGACTCCTTAGATGCGGCATTTAATTAAATGCTTTTTACAAATTATTGTACATAACAGACCGAGGAAGCATATGACAGCGCTGGCATTAAACTAGCTCTGTAGTCAGTGAACCATAGAAACTGTTGAATTCAATTTTAGCAGCCAGTAATGTTACTTGCCAAAGTACTTTGTAGAATAGAAAAGCTGGATTTGAGACAAGTCTTGCTATCTGCCAAGGCGTCATGAAGAACTGACAGATTTAGCAGCTTCATTTAAGATGGGTGTACTGCTAATATTAATTTCTGTCCAGATTGTATGATATGTTATTGTAAATAACAGCCAGTGACTTGTTGGCAAGATGTATATGCCTTGGAGGCATTTTTCCTCATTTGGCTGCCAATTTATATTTATATAGGGTTTATTATATACATAGTGAATGAAGTATGCTAAATAGCCCTGATTGTACTGTTCACTTATGTCTGCAGGTTGGTATGGGCGTATTACCTTTATTGTGTTCCTGTGAGCCTCCTCCCTCTTTAGATTGTGCCCCCTCTCTGTGTTTCTGTACTGCTGAGCCCTCCCTCAGTGAATCTGGGCTGTGATCTGCTAATCAGGCCTCTTCCATCAGGGGGCTCTTGACAGTGAAGATTATGGACCTGCAATTTAATTGGCCACATACATGTAACAGAGAGAGATGGGTATTTTTCCCATCTGGCAGCTAGTCTGCTTGAATATGTATGGAGGAGCAGCCAGGATGGTGAAAGTTTGTGTTTCGGTTTCACACAGATGGAGTCCTCAAATCTGTGGAGTCTGCATGCTGCTGCTGCTGCTTTGGCATGTGCTACTAGTCTCTTGTTGTTGGCTGCTGAAGAAAGAGAGTATGTGAATAACCATACAATTTAATGTTAGTTGATTATATCCCGCTTCAAGGATTTACTTTGCAGGTCTTTGTGGGTGTAAATTGCAGGCTGAGCCAGATGTTGAAGTCAGGTTCATCATGAATTAGTGATAATGTTCTTCAAATGATTTCTGCCGGTGCTCTACCAAGAGGGAGCATGTGCAGAAGTTGGCCATGATTGAGAGAATAACCAGCCTTGCAGTCCAGTGTACAGAGGAAGTTAGCATGCAGAGTTTAAGATGGGACTC
Source organism: Holocentrus rufus (assembly GCA_900302615.1). Classification (NCBI taxonomy): domain Eukaryota; kingdom Metazoa; phylum Chordata; class Actinopteri; order Holocentriformes; family Holocentridae; genus Holocentrus; species Holocentrus rufus. Next base: position 30,768 of record OMLF01021188.1, on the reverse strand, counting down.
TATGTCCTTCCCTTCCTGTTTACAGACTCTGTTGACTATCAGAATTTGTTTTTTTAAAGCTATCAAAGAATGGACTCTAGGTGAGCGTTGTTATCATTGAACGTTAGTCCATTTTATAATAGCAGAGCTGGTAGAGCTTTGTTCAGAGCTGCTATTACTCTGCCCTCTCTAAGTCATTTGGCCTCTTTCAATAGGTAACAAAGCTCTTTTTAAAGATTTGCAGGAAGGGCATACCAGAAAAATCATTAACTTTCTCTTTGATGCAATGTGAAAGCTATTGGATAGTAATAAGCACAAAGCTTGGAAAAACCTCAAATTTTCACAATCAGTTGGGGGTGACTTGAGGCGAACGCTTACAGACAGTTGTGTGTATCCATTCAGATCATGTGAATAGTGACCTACTGAAATCAAAATACAAACTTACATGTTGTGCAATAACCAGAACCCATTTTCAGAGGATAATATTATACAGCCACAGTCACAGTGAGTTGAGTGAATGAACACCAGAGCAGAGCACCTCTGATTAAATCAATCAGTAATTTAAAACAGCCAATCACTCAAATTTTCAGTTGACCCATTGCCTACATCACTTAGCAATTAATCAGAACTTTGGTGAAACTGGCCTCATCATTAGCTAATATCTTGTATGTATGAAATCCATTTTGAAGATGACATGAGGCAGTCAAGCTCTACTTAGGTTATCTGGAGTAAAACATTTTAGTAAAAACTAATGATAGCATGATTCAGCACAGGCATAGCAAATCAAATTCTGTTATGCGAAGAGGGTGAACAGAGCTGTCCAATTTTCCGTTCTTCATTCCCTGTTGTGGCCCATTACCCGTGTTTTATGATTAACAACTTTAATTATTGACAAATAAATGACTGTGTGTGAAGCAGTCTCCAGAGGAAAATATTGGTGCCACTGAATTATATGAATCTACAAATGGCCTAATAGTGTTAGAAACAACATTCATGGGCACTTGTGATAAATGTTTGTCTGAAACCCCGTATGAGCATTGCTGTTATTGCTGATGTTCTGGTGTGTGTGTTTTTAAACTAGGGAACACATCCAAGGTTTAGGCCTAGTTACCACAATAGAACGGTATTTTCCTTTCCCTGGTTAAAAATAGTAGCTATCCCAGTCATTGTTTGAAGAGGAGGCTGTTGTCTGCCCCTGTATAGAGCTGGAGTGTTGTACGCCTTTTGTGTTGAGTGGGAACTTGTTCAGCTTGGAGAACGCACTTTCATGTCTCTGCACAATGGATCCATGTATCCTCAATGTCCTGAAATGCAGACTGAAATGTAGAATCCGCCTTTGCTGTCATACTCATGTAATTTAGCTTCCTTTCACCCCCCATATGGTTGTTGAGCTTGTCAGTGGCGTTCAATGATGTTTGCCCAAGCCAGTCAGGGATTATTAATGTAATTTTCCTGGGAGTCAGGCGACTAGAAATGACATCAACAGCAGAAAATGTAGGCACGCCAGATTCCAGTTCAGTTGACAGAGATGATGACATCATGATGCTAAGCTGTTGTGATTACGAATCAGAGGTGATAGTGAGGTGACAGTGACACTGAGCTGTGGTCAGATTGTGCTGTTGTCAAAATTATTGTCACTGTGTGCTTTGTGTTCAGCTGTTTGGTTCCTGTACACATTGCACCCTAGCAATCAGACTAATAACTGCCGTGATATTGCTCTGTTTCTCTTGCATAGCATTCTGCAGAAGAGCTTTACCACTCCTTTGTTTACAGACCTGGGAGACATGAGAAATGCAATGATGTTTATCAAAATATGTTCTACATATGCCCTGTCTGTCATATTTGCTTGTTAAGTCACACTACTTTTGAGTGCCACGCTGCTCCCTGCTCTGGCATCTCAACATTGATCAGATGCTCAATTCGTGTTTGCTATTTTTGAGCCCCTCACATTATAAGCTTGAAAATTGTAGCATGTACCTTGACTGTAAATCTTCAAGTCTTTGAGAGGTCATTGCTCACCAGGAATGTGGGTGAGGAATTTCCTTAAGAATGATTTTGAAACATTTTCATACATAACATCTAACATATCTAACACACATTCATACATAACATCTGACTTTACTCAGATGTTAGGCCCACCTAACATCCTGTTCCAGCTACATGGTGTCAGTTGAGCATTTTGACCCAAATGCCTTGAGTTGATCCATATTTGAAATATTTAGGTCTAACCCTCCCTCTGGGTTATGCTTGACTACATAAAAACAGAGAATTCGTACACGCATGCTAACCTCCTTATATCATTACTACAATTCTTGACTTGACTATTGGCAGTAGTGTTGTTAAACTGACAGAAAAAGGCAAACATTTTCTGTTATACAATGAAAATGCTATCTTAATTAAAAAATAATTTAAAAAACACTGTAGCTCCCTTCATGAAATTCCATGACAACTCTCAGAGCTGTCAGTGCCATTTTGTAATGGGCTCTTTATTGTACAGTTCCTGCTGGTACACAAAGACAAGACAATCAATGGAAGGAAGATGCATACCATTATTAACTGTCAATAGACAGATTTATGGATGCTCCCGGCTGCAGCCCAGTCCCTCTTCCATCAAGGCGGACCACATTTGTACTGAGCCAATTACCCTGATTATATGAATGTGCAAACATTGTGCCCAGTAGAGAAGCCACAAATGAGATTTACAGAGAGGGATGTCTAACATATTAGTGGAAACACACAGAGATGACAGTTGCCAACAAGAGAGGAAAATGTTAAAATATGGAAGATGATGTCATTGCACACATTGTTCATGTTGAAAAATATATGTTGTATGTGGCATACTTTCATATTTTCTTTATATAGGGAATGTGGGCAAGATTAACTTCTTTCTGCATTAGCTCATTTTGCCCTGTTGCCAGATTGCTATATTATTATAGTGCTGTTAGCCTGAACCACAGGAGAATTGTTGGGCGATAGCCAGAGACCCCTGGCACACAGCAATCTTAACATAGTCAGAGGTCCACAGACTTTTAGACTGCTGTGAGGTGGTGACATCAGAGTCCAAAGGTTAGTTAGTGCTTAGGGCAGCTTGGTTTCAGTTATGCAGTTATGCTGCTATGTCAAAGTGTAAAATATGCAAACAACTAAGCAAACACCACTGTTTGTTTTACTGCTTTGAATCCAGCAGAATGCACCCTGTCTGACAGCAGACTCTCCCTGTCGTCTGAATGTTTTGAGTAAACACTCGGTCCCTGAGCAACTTTTAAAGGGTGTTCAATTTCTGTCTCCTCATTTATTTTGTGCAAACTGCAGCAGGATTGAAAGGGTGGAGTTTCTCTCAGTGATAATGTCACCCCCAGGTGTTCTTTACACTGACATGAGTATTAAATGTTATTCAGTCGCATTTACCTGTGGCGTTGCCAGTACAAACTGTTCCTTTCCTACATAGCAGATTTCAAGCTAAACATATTGTCTCTTGTACATGTTTCTAAATTCCTATGTGTTGTTGTTGTTATTTTTCTGCGGCTTACAGGTCCACCGGATCGGGTAAATTGGCTTTGTTTGTAGCTCTGTTTACTGGTCTGGCAGAGATTTAGTCCGCCTGGTCCCAGTAGACTAAGAGGCTTACCGTGGCTCACCCTCAATATTCTAACGAGTAACTGTTTAGTAAGGTGCTTTTCAGGAATACAATACATCGTAAAACTGCTTTGCATTGTATGACCTTTATTGTTCATCATTTAAATACTCTTAACTCTTCCTGTTACTCCTTGGATTCATTTTTATAGTGACAGTAACAGTTTTTATTGACATAAATGGCCATAGTGATAGCATTGTGCCCTCTGCCAACTATTGAGTTGTAATGGATGATGTGGAATTTGACAAGAGAGCAGCCGTTGTGTCCTGTTTTTCTCTTCGGTTGGCAAGGTGGGAAGTGAAGTAGGCTGCTAGGAGAATGTGGGTCAGCTCTTGTGTCTGCATTGAGAGTGGAATTTGCTGTAGGAGCAGGCCAGCACTCCCAGACTGGACTTGTGACATGACAGACTTCAGGATGAGGTTTGGTAGTATGAGTGGGGTTGGGAAAACAAAGGAGCAACGCAGAGGTTTTAGGAAACATCTGATATATTTTTTTTCCCCCCATCTGTTATTGGCTGGGTGTCAAAGTGTTGTCAGAGGCTCACTTGGAGGCTTGCATTCTCTCACTGGTAGAGAATCTTGTCACATTGTTTTTTGATTGCGCTCTTATTTATTTTTTCCCTTTTGTTGACAGCTTCTCAAGGAAAGTGCTGCTGTGATTCCTGTCTCAGGAAATGGGGCAGACACTGATGCAGTGCTCCTTTTTGGCTTATGAGCTCTCCCATCCCCTTTCTACTCTTCATGTTATCTGTCATGCATACCTAATGCTGACTTTCCCTCTGTCTCCTTTCCAGATGCAGTGTAGACTTTGCTGGTGACTCGTCTGCAGGCTCTCCACTTTACTTGTCCCTGGAGCCAGCCATTTGGGGGGGCAGATTCCTGCATTCCCCTCAAAGTCTGAGTCTCTGTCTGGACCGACCCAACCGCCCGTCATAGGAGTACACAGCGCACACTCGTCCGTGTCGTTCGGATCAGCACAGCTCATCTCCTGACTGAGGAGAGCGCAGCAGCTGCACACGATTCACCTTGTACCACCTGATCCCCCCCGGCCCCACTCACGCCGCCTGTCACCATGGTGCTGTCACAACGGCAACGAGATGAACTGTAAGTTGCCACCACCTTGTCATAACATTAGGGCTGGGCTGGAAGGATCAAGATGTCAAAGATACTTAGGGTTTTTTCACTGAGGTTGAGCTTAGACAGAGGGATGTTCAAAACATTGTAATCATGCTGCATTTTTCTTCTGAAAGTTTTATTTAAACAGGGCAGGGTTTTTCAAAACATGCATGCTGTTTTTCCAGCACATACCAGCTTTACATTCACACCTGCTGCCTAGTACAACCACATTCTTCTGTTGTCACTGTGCAGCTCTACAGAAACAAATGGGGTCATTGCCTTTCTCAAGGGTGCCTTAATGGTGATTGTTGGAGGGGAGAACATTACTCATTCAGATCTTGCGTGTTGATGCATGTATTCATTTATCAACACAAAGCTAGACATTGTTTTACCTTATTTTATGCTAGCTTTCTGTATTGTTAAATTTTGCAGTAATAAAGTAAAATTGAGGTAAAAATTAAGGTTTTAACAGCATAACAAAAGTAGCAACATTTGAGGCTGAGGTTCTTTTTCTTTTTAATCCCAGACATAATACCCCAGCCTTTATCAGGAATAACATCACCTTTTCTTTGATAACCATCCTTTATCAATTGCAGTGCCCAGTGTATTTAAGGCATCCTGGCTTATGGTTTTAATTTTTTTACTTTCATTCTGTATAAAAAAACAGTTGGCATGCACATAGTTAAAATTACTTAATATATCATCATGTAGAAACTGCTTTCATTCATCAACGAAAAAAGGTAGTTTTCTACCATCTTGGTGGTAGGAGCAGTGGATTAGTTGTTTCTTTGTCCCACGGATTCTATTCCATCTGTCTATTATACATGTTATCTCAGACACAACTGATCAACTCCCCAAGTTTGGACAAAACTTGGGGAGATGGTTCACCTCACTGTTGCATCTCAGCAAGTAACACTGATTGGCCCAGTGTCTTGCTTCAAACACCACTAGCTCAAAAAAAGTGACATTTTTCGTGCATCCTTCGTGGCGAACAGCATAATTGCTGTTGCTTTGCTGTAGACATGATCACTGAATCTGAATTATCCGAAGGCGTATCTATTGAAGAAATCTTTGCAGAGGACACTGCAAGTAAGCAAATATGACAACAGTGTGTCTTTGATCTGAGAGAAAATATTTCTTAAGTGTACTTTTAATGACTCTCTCAGGTACTCTTTTTGTCATTGTTTTTGCTGTGGTTTATTCTTGTCAGCTTCTGATTTCTGAAAGTTCAGTTTGCCTGCTGTGTCAGCCCATATTACTCTGATTCAAACCTCTAATCAAATATAAGGGCCAAATGAGCTTCTGTTGTGTTGATCTAAACCAGATGTTCCCTAATGCTGCCTAGTGACATGAGTACAAATGACAATATCAAAGAGCTTGCTGAATGTTTTTATTTCATGGGCCAGGCTGCTCCCATGAGCTCAATTTCTATAGCTGTGCCCAGGCAAAAGGAACAGTTCTTGAATACTGAAATTGCTCCACCCAAAAACCATCAATAACCCGTGAACTGTTTCAGAGGTCCAGAAAGCAAGGCCCCTTATTACGATTGACTTCCTTTGACTTAAAGCGTTTGCTCACAACCAAGGATATGCGTTGATCATTGGAAGCAGTTTCAATGGGGAAATTTTGTCTTTTGTTAATCTCCTCGGTCCCCTTCAGGAAGAATCAATGAATGGGTTCCTAAGCTCCTCAGAGATCTGCAGCCCAAATGTATTGATCCTCCACCTACCCTGCCCCAGAAAATGTTTATTATTCAGAAACTGTGCAAATTTGTTGCTTTTTCCTGAACCATAAGCAATCCAAGTGCTTTTTTAATACCAAGTTTGGCTTTGTGTGCATTGTCAGTGCACAGTGCAATTCCACTGGGAAACCATGTGTCCGGCATGTCTGAAATATACCTACAAATCTTCTGGCATAGGCACCGAAGTGTGGCTTACAGACAAAGAAATATCTGCACATTTGCAGTGCAGCATGTAGTGAGCGACGGGGAAAGGGAGAGAGTATGCAATAACGGGCGTGAACTGTATCTTGGCCCTGCTGAGTCTGTGAACTTGGTAATTAACCCCTGAGGTGAGGGATAAAAAGGTTAAGGCAACTCCATGTCAGATATATGGGGACAAAAAGGAGATGGGATGATCTCGCTGAGCTTCAGCCCTGAAGTAACCTCCTCCACCCGAGCAGACATGTTAAACCACATATTTAAATGGCACACTTAATAGAAAGCTGCTGTGTATTTACATAAACAAAATAGTGCTGAAGTCATAATTTTCTGTGTATAGATCAAGAATAATTTGCTTTTGAGTTAACTGACCGTGCAGATTGTGATTTCGGCCGCCTTTTTCCATCGTCATTCAGAAGGGCATCAGCTTTCACATGACAAGGCACTTATCATTCTTAACAATGTTTCTCTCTGTGTTTTTAGATTAGCCCCGTAGGCCGGGGCTGTTGGTATGGAGAGTGCTATTGGAATGCTAATCTTCATGCTCTCTCCCATTCAGGACATTTCCCCCCTCTTTCTCCTCTGTTGCACGAGTTTCTGGCCCCATAGCTTACAGGAAACCAGTGTGGAACCATCACACCATTTGAGCCATGTTCGGGCATCTGTTGCATTCCAGCCATCCGAGATGTCTGTTGGCTCAGTTAACGCTCTCCTTGACTCCCTTGACAATAACACGCTACCAAGATCTCATTTCCCGACCAGCACTCTCCTTTTAGGAGGCCTGGTTGGAAACCCAGCAGCCATTTTGAACCAGACAATATAGCAGAAAGGGAAATGGGAGCTGTGATCCACTGACTGTTTGCTGTTAACTAATTTTTCTTAGGGCCCCCTAGTTTCTTTGTCACTGGCCTGTTTACCATCAAGCAGCAAACAAATGGATATTGTGCCCAATAGACTGAAGCCCTTCCCTTTCAACTCTCTGTTTTTATGTTGCAATTGTCAGATAGAGGCAAATGACTCTGCAGGGAATCTATCAAAGCTCAGCAACTTTACAGCAACAGAGAATGTCTTGGCATCAATGTTCATTTTTTGTTTTTGTTTTTTTTGGCCTGCAGATATAAAACATTTAAATGTTAAAATAGATCTACTGGGGAAAGCACCTTTTCCTCCCGTGTTGTGCTTGATGGCAGATCTTGACATGCACTTTGGCAATGGCCAAAATGTTGACAATTTTCTATTAGACCCTTGTCGAACTCCATATTACAGAAAGAGTAGTATTCTTTGTCTCTTAAACTGGTGCTGTTGTCAGCACCTCAGTCAGATGCTGCGATTGCGTAGCATCTTCACAACAACTCTATTTTTGTTAGCATAACCAATGAAAAGCACATTTGTGTTTCTTTGCAGGGTCAGAGGATTCATTTCCCCAGGCTCATAGTAAAAATAGATACAGAACACAAACCAGCCTCTCCCCTGAAACGCCCGGAGGCGCCCACATGCAGATGTGCTTTTGCTATAGCCCTTTTTCATCGCTTTACAAAGATACTATCCTCAGCTTTCTCCATGTCTTTAGCTAAAAGATGGTTCATGTGACTTTGTGCTTTTTCCATAGTCCCCTGGCTGTGAATGTGATGACATAACAGAATGAATGCTAAGCCCTCTGCCACTGAAAGGACATTGAGGTGACTGAAGCAGTGGTACAAGGAAGCACCGAGGACATTGACTGTAGAAGGCGCACATTCAGACCAGTGGGAACAGAAGTTGGCAGAAGCAAAGTAGATCTGTTTAATTAAGCGGTCTTTTGCCTTTGAATGGCTGCGTGACTCTTCCAGTGATATAAATTCCACACCCCTTTATAATGACTTGCCCTTTGCTCATCTCACCCTTCTGAAGATGTGATTATGTTGTCAGTTTGAAGTGTCTGAAGTGGCTCCAGGCCTCGACTTACACCTTTTTAGAATCACTGGGAACTCATATTGTAGTGGTTGTGTGTATTTCTGTGCCAGCATAGTCCAGAAATGCACTATGTGAAAAACTCTGCTTGACGTGTGCCTAGTCTAGCCCAGGAGTTTTTGGGTGTGACAGGTGGCTCCTGAGGGGGGTAGCGTGCATGTATTGGTTGCTTGCATAAACACACACACACATGCGCACACATGGTGTGTTCCTGAGCCTCCCTCTTGGTACCCAGTGTATTGAGCGTGGCTGGGTGCATCAGCAGGGGGTCTATCAGCAATATGGATCCAATCTTGCCTCCTGACTGATGGACAGATGGATGGGGATGGTAACAGACTTTCTGTTCCGGACCCACCATCCCATATCAACCACTCCCAGTGCTCACATACAAAAGACTCGTGTTTAGGAAGAGGCCCAGTACAGCTGATGTAGAAGCCTGGAATAAGATATGAACCGTGGTCTGTGTGAAGGGTTTGCCAACACTGGCTGGCTGGAGTGCCTCTGACATTTTGCTTTGTTCATCTTAACACTTTTTATTCAGCTTCCTTATTCTTGTGCTTTTGTATTTTTTGTGTTTCAGATTTTACCCCAATCTAGCAGATTCTTCTGGGTACAACATCCGTATTGCATTTTTCTAATTCATCCCTGCCTGTATGTGTTTTGATCCCACATTTGCATCATGGCAGTATAGCATACATTTCCCTGCACATACTGTAATTGCTGTATGTTCCCCTCGTAACATAATGAATTTCTCAAGAGGCTGCTTACATTTTCAGATGCATCACACGTGGCTGTGTTCAGACAGACTAATTGAACCGAAGCAGGCATTTTTGTGTATTACCCTCTTTGATCTTCCTTGTTCCTTTTTATGTATGTGTGATAAGAAGCTGTGTCCTCTGTCTGTTAGTTTGCATTTCTGAGCTTGAATGATGCAAAGCCTCGTCGGATTTAACATTGTACACTCCTCAGAGTTATGGCTTCAACTCAGTTCACCAAATTCCATCACGACAGTTTGATAGAGAATATTTGCCTGTGGGCTTTGCATGATTGTTTTGTTCAAACGTTTTAGGAAAAGTGTGTTTTGGTGTCTAGACCAAAGTGCTGGCTGTTCAGTGCCATGCTGCTTTGTAACAGACACAAACACATACACACACACATCCTCCATTGATGAAGAATTGTCACTGTTATGTCTGGCTGTTGCAGAAAGACAGGCTGGACTTTCCTCCCCATTTCCATTCCTCTCCTGTGGAGTCTTTGGACCTCGGTGAGAGGGATCGCTGTTTGAAGTTTTCTGCCAGCCTAAGGGTTGATCCCCACTGCGCCGCTATTAACTGATCCTAAAGCAGTCAGCTTCACTTCTCCTCAACCTACCTGTTTTATAGTGAAATTAGCAACATTATGCTAATCTCCCTTTTAAGAGGCTTTTAACAAAGAGCAAATCAAATGAAGGGCAGAAACTTCTATGGAAGGGTTCCATTTTCTTGATTTTTTTTTTTCTTCATTTGAAAATTATACGGTGGATTAATTAGCCAGTTAGTCTGGATGGCGAATGACTATAGGTGATATGCTTCATGTCTTAGTAACTGAGGTCAGCGGCTTCTCTTCACCAGTCAGGTAAGAAAAATGGAGGATTTGTTACAGTTTGAGAGCTTGAGAACCCACCGCAGCTATGGGAAATTGAATAATCCCGTCATATGATTTTTCTGGAATGTTTCTGGTTCTCCCTGACATGTTATCATTTGTTCAATACTAAGAGCTTTTAAAGGGGAAGAAAAGACTTAGCACTGGTTTTGCTTTACATGTGGGGGTAGAGGGATCTTTGAAGACATTTCCACTTCCCATTCCCACTTTATTCTTTACATTTCTTCCCTCCCCTAGTCTTTCTGCTGGTGTACTGCTTTTCTGTAGCCAGTTTCCACTCCACTCAATGTGTCTCTGTGTCCTCGCTGCTTAGCAGACATTTTACCACAGGCGGCCACAGTTCAGTCCAATAAGGCAATCACAGTCCCATACTGTGGTAAGTTAGCATGCCCTTTGGCTGAACACAAAAGCAATGGAAATGTTGAATTAGCTGACCCTTGCTCTCTACTCATATTACTCAAGATATTTTTTTCTGTAGCCATGCTTCAGTGCATTCCCAGTTAGCTAGTGGCTTTGCTGTCTGAATATGTACCGAATGGAGAATGTGCTTACATCACCACGCCACCCTACCTGTTTGCTCAGAGGTTATCATCCCACAAGTCAGCCACTGGAATGACTGCACTGACATCAACCTTTTTATTAAAGCCATCAGAGCACTTTGGAAAATATTCTGCTGCATTGGACGTGTTGGTGCAGTGCTTGTTTATCACAGCACATTGATACATGTCTGCATGACACTGCACATAGAAAGCAGACACCAAACACTTTGTTATACAGCGCATCTAAAATAATCCATAGAAAGGTGAATTTTATATGTGCCAAGGGACCTTTTAGAGTGCAGACTTTAGCGTCATCTTATAAAACATTTATCAACAGAAACCCAGAACAGGCCTGTGCATGTACTGCGTTTACATGCACATAAGAAACTGGATTACTGAGAGAAACCGGGCTATGCTACAGTATGCTGATGACTGAAAATCCCGTTTACATGCACTCCACAGTAATCGGGTTTCTCCCCCACCGCAACCTCCTCCAGCCTGTCACTGCAGTTTACCGGGTGGCAGCAGCTACTTGCAGCTGAACATTGATTGCTCGTCACTGGTCAGAGAAGGGTTTCCCCCGAGTTTAGTGGGGAAAACCCCCGTTTTCATCTGAGGTAACGCTGACATAGGAATTTGTTCAGCATTCCTCAGTGAGCATGTAACAGAAAGTTTTTACTCTCTCATGCGTTTTACAGTGTGTATTTATTGTATTTACAGGTCAGTTTCCTTATCTACTGTGTTCTTTTGCACGTGCACACTTCCAGCTGCAAATCAGGAAACTGGTTTAGAATTTGGGTTACTCCAGGAGAAATTCAGCAAGCGTACGCCGATTTCCCTTGATTCCTTACCCCAATTTCTGAAATAGGTGTTCCCAATTTCTTAAAGTGCATGTAACCGCAGTTATTGTTACTCTTACTGTTACTGTTTTTTAAGGAGTGCCCATAGGTAGATATATGGCACAGGGCAGTGGTCTGGCCAGGCAAGTAAAACTCTGCTTCCTCTTGGAGATTTATTGGGATTTATTAGAGCAGTTGATAGCTAACAGCGTGGGAGACTTGCATACATTAGAACAGCCAGTGTCTCCTTAATATTTATCTACCTCTCTCCTTTAGATGTAGCCTTCTGTGTCCTTGCTGAAATGGAGAATAATGTCTGCGTTCACATTTTTTGTCATTGTGGAGACTCTTCAGGTGGAGAAAATCTGTATTTGAAATGCACATGTGCCAGCCAGAGAGTCGAACAAGTCCAACAAGTGAAACATTTTGAAGTGTGCATGTGCCAGTCTGTCTGTAGCTGTGGCTCATCTAGTGAAAGTGTTAGATGCTGCTTTGTCACTGACTTGCTGCCTGAAATAGAAGGAGGATCTTCTGCCTACATTAACATAAATAGACGTTTGGTTGTTGTGCTGTTTCGACTGCTAAATTGAGAGGAAAGGCCCAGCCACCTCGTCTTGAACTAGTTGAGCTGAGTTTGATTTATTTTGCAGCACACCTAAAACATCTTAAATCTGGACACATCACTTCCAAATTATAGTAGATAAAACAGGTCACATGTTTCTTTTCAGATTGTGATAAAATAAGATGTTACCTTAGTCTGATTAGCAGAGGAGGCTCTGTTGGTGCTGCTCAAATCTTCAGCACACTAATGTGGAAGTGGATGTTCGTTGAGCGGGAATAGGAGGAAATGATGTAACTGGCAGACAGACAGGCAGGCTGGCTGACTCCCCTCTCTTTCTTCTCAGATGGATGAAGTCATACATCCCTCCCCGTCTCACCCCCCTCTCTCTTCTTGTCATAGGCATTTCGTTCTGTAAGGGTTTATCGTCCATGAGACAGCAGCGCTGCACTGAGTGCTTCTCTGACAGCTCCAAAGGAAGTTCTGACCCGCCTGGCATAGGCCTGATGGAATGACATTAAATTACTCACACTTTTAATGAGATATTGTGGGTGTAGTTATTCTGTAGTTGTGGACTTATAATAATAATTTGGCTGCCGGGCATGGATATTTGACTGCAGGAGCTTTTTGAGCCCATTTAAATGAACAAAATCCAGTAACCAACAGTACAGGCTTTGATTTAGGCCATCTATTGTTCCTTTTTTCTCTGTTACCCGTCCTCTCTGTCCACTTCCTCACCCTGCCCTGCTCTTTTTCTCGATCTCCACATCACGTCATCTAGCTGTGGGCTGCCAGTAGCCATGGAAACCAGCCAGTGTGCTCTCCTTCTGTCGACATTAGTCCGCATCTCCCTCTATTCCCTCCTTCCTTCTCCCTTCCGCCCTGTCTTTGGGGGCTCTTCCTACATAATGAAAACTTTATGTTGGTGTATTTTTGTTTTTCTCGAGCACCAGAGGTAGAACCAGGGTAAAGCAGGGCTTGTGGGGTAGCAGGAGCGCTGTGCTGATCTCTGCATTGTTCAGTGCAGCACCTTGACAGATGTCCACTCTGATTTTGTTGTCCACTGTTCGTCAGCAAAGCTTTTGCATGGATTCATTTAAAATGGCATACACACAGAATAGAATTTTTTTTAATGTGTTGCACCTGAGTATTATCCCCTGTTATGTTCACTGACTGTGACGTCTTACAGCAGCACACCTATCTTGTGCTTGGTGTGTATGTGCTCTATGTAAAAGACACTTTTGATTTTATTGACCTTAATGACATCATCCTTTTGAAGTTGCACAAAAAAAACAGCTCCACACAGAAATAAACTTTACTGCATAAACTTAACAGCACGGTGACTTTAATGCGCTTCTCATTACAACATTACCAAGACCAGCTAGCTTTGTCACTGATACAATGATAACTGAAAAAAAGACAGTTTTCTCTTGCTCTCTTTGTTGTCTCTGTCTTTCTTTCAGTCTCTCTCTCACTTTGATGGGCATGGGTTGTTTTGGTGCTTTCTGTTACGTCGGTGCACACAACACTTTGTGATCCAGGATCCATAATGCAGGAGGAAGCACTGTGTTGGGGCTCTCCTAGAAATGCACCTGTATCTGATAGTGGTATCAGATATCAAGCTGATAACAGGCTAAAATAAAAGGGCACACGTACCTTGTCAAATCACATCAGAATAGCTTGATTTCCTTCCTTTTTCATGTATGTTGAAGATATTTGTGGGTGGCCTATCTATATCCTGTACACTGATAGAAATTTGTGTACTTGAGATAAAGTAATATAATTTCTGCTATAGTTGAGTGTCAAAACAAAATTGAAATGGCCCACTACGCTTTACATGCCGCCAATCTGTGTTAGTAGTCACAAAAATAGACAAAGTCATGGAGGTCAGGCTGCTTGATACACACCACGCTGTGTGCTTTTGTTGGCATCTTTGAGAGGAGACGTGGAGCAGGAGAGTAAAGCATGTCCTGTAAACCGACAACAGGACAGCATCCAACATTATTAAGATGACGGAGAACTAGTGTTAGAAAAAAGAGAGAAAGAAAATCAGGAGGGGGAGCACCTGACTGACAACAGACTGAATTCTTTGCACCTGGAGACTGAAATTTGTTTTATGAAACAGCAGAACTTTGTCATTTGTATAAGTACCATATTTATTTGCGATTAGATAATATTCTTATCTTTTGTCTCTGTTTCATCAAGTTTGCATGTTCCAGATAAAAGACTAAATACTTAATTTGTGAAAGAATAACTATTTGTTCAGTTAAAGCCAAAAATAGCTATTTCCACGGTTTCATTCATAATCAGTCTCTCAAATTGAATTTCCTAGAAAAATGACTGCACTACATCATCGTTACTGTCAACAATTTGACATTATGATCACAGTTTTGGTATTGGCCTTACCGTGGTATTCCTGGGTTTAAGAATGGCACTGCATCTTTTGATCAACACTAGAAATCACCAATATTGCTTGGTGGTGTGTGGAAACACACCCTGCAAACACACACACACACACCCTGCAAGCACACCCACACAACATCAAAGCTTCCTCTCTGTCTCAGCATCCTTCACCTACTTATACACATGCTTGCACACACCAGCCCTCCCCTAGTTTTCTTCGACTTGCAGCAGACAGGCTGTCACAGGAGTAGATAACCTCCTACTAACCTTGAGCTGTAATAAGGCCTGCTCCTGTTGTCTGGGATTCAGGTGGGGAGAGGGAGAAGGGGATTCAGCACTCCACACCACACCAAGAGGGCGCAGGGGGCACAGGCTGGGCTGACAGATTGTACCGTCCCCCTTTCCCCTCCCCTTCACTTTGGCATCTCAAAGCCTTGCTGGCCTGACAGCTTGGCTGACTTCTGGTTTTAGTGTTGGGGTTCACTGTGGCAGGGCGTACACAGGGGGGCTGGAGGTGAGGAAGTATTGTATTACCGTTAGACCAAAATATCAGTGACTTGTTGAATATCACACATTCGTCAATTCAATGTATTTATGCCCAATTGGTCATTTTCTTTCCACTTCCATAGGACAGTGGTCTTCATTATGAGGCCAGCATTCTTCCTTTTGGTCTCCTCTCCCTTATAGAAAAGGGGAACTCGTTCTCAATTGGACATTCTGGTAAAACAAAGGTTAAATAATTCACATTTCTCCTCCCCTCATGAAAGTCTAATTGGGCCAAGAATTATAAAAGCCTTAACTATTTAGGCTGAATGACTTGAGCCTCCTAAATAACTCTTGGTATATTTAACTGCTCATGAGGCTGCTGTTGTAAACTGGATCTGTGTGTGTTTGTGCGTATGTGTGTGTCTGTGTGTGTGTATGTGTTAGGGTGATTGTATGTGTTGGAAATGTGTAGGTTTCCCATGTGTGGGGAGACAAAGACGGGAAGGGCCAGGGTAGCTGCTCTTCTCCTCCTTTTCTCCTGCGCCTGTCAAAGCTATTGTTTGTCCGAGATAGACATCTCTCTCCACAAATGTTAACTAGGAGGACAAATAACAGTTGCTGTGGTTTTCGTGCCACTGTCATCTCATCACCATTGATGTGTGGGTCAGCTCTGCGTTCACCCAAATCGCCCGTGTAAGGAACTCACCCAACGTTATAATTTTAATAAAACTCACACCTGCATCTGCATTAATCCTCTTGCCTAACATTGCATCATGATAGAATCAACAAATTTACTAAAGAAATTATTCCGTATGATACTCTATATTATTTTATCTTTTTCAGCCCACAACCCATGTGCAATTATTCACAACGTTTTGCTGACCCTTAGCTGTCTGAATCTGCAGTTTACCCGTGGGACCTGCGGGTTGAGGTTCAATCTGTACATCACTAATCCCCACCATCGATGCATTTTGGATTTGGAAGTCTGGAGTCTTGGAATAGCTATGTTCACTTCGCCTGCATGCTTATGTATCAGAAGGAGATAAACTGGAGGAAAATATCACTAGCCAGCAGCTTATTCAATTCAGTTCAGAGGGATTATCCTACTCCTCCATGTCTCGCTGTCTGTCTGTCTTTGTGTGTGTGTGTAGGTGTTGGTGGTCTGTTCACTGCCTCTCATTTCCCCAGTATCTACGCCATGGGGAGTCATCCCTTCCCATTATTTGCCCACAGCAACAAGAGCTCATTATAGAGCCCAGACAGATGTGTTCTCGATCTGTGTCAAATGGGCAGAGGTGTGTGTGTGTGTGTGTGTACGTGAGTAAGAGAGAGAGAGAGAGGAGATTGTGTGTGTAGTGTTTAAGTCAGTATGAGACTATTTTTATGCATGCCTAGCATTTTTATTATGCGGGTAAAAGTGTGATAACTTTATCAAAATGTGTGAAAAACATAAAATTTAAGTCCCTTTGTCTGACACGTTTCCTGGACATTTCTGTCTTTGTTTTACCACATTGAGTATAACTCCATTACTCTGGGCCTTTATAATTGTTCTTAAACCATTATCTTGTCAGCAGAACTAATTGTCAATTCTTTTTTGTCTATTTCAGAAATCGAGCGATAGCTGATTATTTACGCTCCAATGGATATGAAGAAGCATATTCCACTTTCAAGAAGGAGGCGGAATTAGATATGGTGAGTACGTTAAGACACATAACACACCGTCACAGCCAATCAGACTGATTTATCAAAACAATATGTCTTGATTTTTGCTTTATTTCATATTTAAGTCAACAAGCGTGAGTTCAAACACCCGCGCCCAATTACAGAAGTCTGATTCGTGTCTACATAGGCTACTGCTAAGTGATTTGTTAATATGGCATTTACAGTTGTCATAGCTTTCTCTACTTATGTTCTTTTTATGCACCTGATCAAAAGTTTTTGAGGATTATGTTTGAATAGAATCATTTTCTGTACACCACGAGAAAGCAGCTACATTCTGTCTTGCATGTTGACATTTCATAAGGGCTGTACATTTTTTTTGTCCCTCTATTTGTGTCTGTCCTCTTCCTTTGCTCCCTCAGTCAAGGCTTTACAATGAAACCATTTTAGTAGCATATGATCCCCAAAAATAAATGTAAGCATTCTAGTGGTTGGATTTTTTTTTTAGTTTTCACAGATCATGCAGATAAACTTCTCGTTGAATTTCCAGTATAGCAGCTGCTGCACTTCTTAGGAAAAATGTTGCTTCTGAAACCTGTCAGTCACGTCCTCTCTGATCCACACCTCAGCCTCATTCTCTGCATCTTCAAAATCACACCCCATCCCCAGCCCTCACCCTCTCCCTCTATTTGCTCGTCTCCCAGTCACTCTCTCTGATGCATCCCTGTAGAAGCAGGCTGAATAATAGATGAATGGCACAGAGGGAGAGGTGCACCCTGTTAAGTTCTAGTATTCAGCCACACACTTTGGCAGTATCAGGCTGAAAACCAAGTCATTTTAACACCTTTTCCCTTTGGCTCCATTATGAGACTGTGATTACCCAGCTACTTTGCTACTCTGCTATGCCATTATGATGAAGAGAGGGTTCGATTTTGTTCAGTGTGAATTTTATTTCTTTTACCGAGACCCTTTGTGGGCTTATGGGTAGCAGTTTAATGTAATTCTATATGAGACTGTGTATGCCAGCAGATTTTTGGAGTAGAAGAAATAATTGATAGGGGTCATGCTCTTGTCTTGCCTGGCAGACGAACGCACATGTCTGCATATGCACGTGCACATATACAGTCACATATACAGTGCATACTCGGTGCCAATTGAGTGGCAGGCTGCAATTAAGTCTGGCACTGCTTATCGTGTGTGTGCTTTGTGTGTGTGTATGTACACGTGTGCATGTGTGTCTTCACTCCACTCACTGAGCTGGTGTGTTGATGCCACGGGCAGCGCGTCCAGGCAGATGGTAGATCAGACCATGGCAGACTTGTCCAAACTGCGTTCCTGATTTCCTGCGTTTACTTCCTACTCCTCTTCTCCCCTCACACCTCGGGACCGCGGCCTTGTGTTGTTTTATACTCCTCTAATTTCTCCGAGGGAGCACCCCTTTGCCAGTGAGGGGTAGTAAAGCTTTTGAGTGTTGATGCCCACAGCTCTCCACACCTCTATATTGTCTACTTTTGTTTCCAGGAGAGGCTGAGGAGCTAGCTGTGAAATTGGAGCGCAATACTCATTTTCTCCCTCACTGACACCCATGGCTTACTGTCAATCTGGGTTTTTGATGCTTTGCTAGTTAGTGACAGCCTCAAGGCATGGTTAAACACGGTGCCACCAAGGCTGTTGTAGTGGGGGTGTAGAATAAGCAGGCACACACACACGAACACCT
Source organism: Holocentrus rufus (assembly GCA_900302615.1). Classification (NCBI taxonomy): domain Eukaryota; kingdom Metazoa; phylum Chordata; class Actinopteri; order Holocentriformes; family Holocentridae; genus Holocentrus; species Holocentrus rufus. The sequence goes on along the minus strand of OMLF01021188.1, from coordinate 12,308 downwards.
CTTGGAAGTTTTTTTTCGTCTTGCCCCAATTTCAAAAATACTTATTTGAAAATGAAATATGCAGATATTCAACAGGCTCTTTTTATGGCTGGCTGCACCAGTGCATAGCTGACAGCACAGAAATGGTGTGGGCACAGGTGAATGTATGTTTTGACATCTTACCGGAGAAATACAAAGCTGTTAATGGTGTCTGCACGTGTGTTTGTGTGTGTTGAGGGAACTAAAAGAGATTAGAATGGTAGCTTAACGCAGGTATAGGGCTCAGATGTAAGTGTAGGCTAAGTCCATCTGAAAACGATCAGGCGGGCTCTGTATTGCACATGATTCTGCTGCAACTTGTAAGTGAGTGTCAAACCCACAGACAGACACACACCTTACTGTCTGCGGATTCTGTAAAATGGCTCTAAATTGGAAACGATTATGTTTTATTATTTATTATTATCTATTTATTCAATATTAATGAACATCAGCAACTCTCAAGCAGACATTCACAGAAAAATATAAATATTTGCAATAATGCACTTTTTATCATTCAATTTACAGATAGCTGCAGAGAATAAACTGCATTTCCCCCCCTACATGTACTTTTCATGGTGGCAAGAAACAAGAGTGTATGTCGGTGTATCTTTTGGTCCCATCCAGCTCTCATGTAAAAGGTAGTGGCCCTAGGCTGGCCGCTGGCATCAGTCTAGCGGTCTTAAGGTGGAGGCAGACCTGTGCCTGCCAAGGCTGCCTCAAGTTAACTTCTCTGCTGCCTCCAGTACTGGTTATGTGGCTGTAAGCTGCCTAAGACTTTCTTGTCTGCAGGCGATTAGCTTGTGGGAGAGGGATTAGGACTAGGGTGTGTGTGTGTGAGTGTGTGCACTGTACAGTAGGATGGCGGTGTCTGGCAGTCAGTGTTGGCCTGTGAGGCATGTGTAAATAATTCCCTGTTCCTTATTACTATAGCCAAAGACCCAGCATGCCACCCCAGCTGGCCCCCCACCTCCTATAGGCCTCACTGATTATGCTAAGCCCAAGATTTTGATTGGCTTTCTTTGCCTGTTTGTAAGATTTCCTTTTTTCCTCTGCCTTTCTTCACAGAATGAAGAATTGGATAAGAAGTACGCCGGCCTTTTGGAAAAGAAATGGACCTCAGTCATCAGATTACAAAAGAAGGTTTGTAGGTTTTTCCCTCCCTCCAAGAATGCTTGTGGGGATTGTAGTCTTGTGAACGATCCGTGACGCTGCTGCTGAATCCACTGTTTACACTGATTTAAAGGGTACAAAGGAATTGAAACGGTTTATGAGGGCATGTTTTAAAACACTCAGTTCCCCAAATTTAACCTTTTCAAATACTTATTGAATCTAAATGCTATGAATCTGTGTATTCCCTCCATAACATATCCATATATAGACATACGTGTATTTGTATGTTCTTCACATTATGCCCCAACACGGCTAACTGTGCCTGGGTGTCCCGGGCAGGTGATGGAGCTTGAATCCAAACTGAACGAGGCCAAGGAGGAGATCACCCTGGGCGGGCCTGTCAGTCAGAAGCGTGACCCCAAAGAGTGGATCCCGCGCCCACCAGAAAAGTATGCGCTGAGTGGCCACCGCAGCCCAGTCACCCGTGTCATCTTCCACCCCGTCTTCAGCGTCATGGTTTCAGCTTCTGAGGACGCCACAATAAAGGTCAGTGGTGCTGGGTGGTGGAGATGATGGTTTCGATGATGGATTTGACGCAGTAATTACATTCAGACACTGCTATGGAAATAACAACCATAACCTTTTTGGATTAGAGATGGCATTGCAACAATTCTTCAGTTCCTTCCCAACCAAAGACCAGACCATTTACTACACTGTGACTACCCTAATCCCCTTCCCTCTTGAAGTCACCTGATGTAGTCTTTGGTCGGAGTAAAAGGTCTCAGCCCTCTTTTGCACATGGTCTGAGAACCCTGATCTATACCGTGCAGGTATGGACATTTTTACGCGCTGGAACATGACCAGGCTTTGTGCAAATGCAGCTCTCAAGTTTAAATCAAAGTACATTCCAAGGTTTCCAAAGATTAGCCACACTAGGTAACAGGGAGAAGTGGATAAGCCTTATGATAAGTCTCATGATAAGCATGAGACATCTCAGTTTTCAAGGGATGAGGCGGTGTTGCCATGCTTATCTTAGGTTTTAATGCATTGTTCACCGTAGATGTGCTATAACGCAAATGAAGCAATATAATAAGCAGATTAAAAATATGTGCATGACAGTGATTTAGGATAAAGATGAAATACTTTATTTCAGAATCTACTTAAAGGTAAATAAAACTCAATCTGCAGTGTTGACGTAATCTTTCCTGGAGGGCCTTGTCCCGTGGTTCATGTATAGCATCCAGACACACAAAACAAGGTGTTATGCATGTTGCATGTATACAACCATGACCTAGACCATCACCATGGTTACACAAATGGACACTGATGACTGTTTCAGCCTCTCTCTCCCTCAGGCTTTATTATCATTTGGCTGCAACCTTTTTTTTTTTTAACGCCCCATGACTCATCCTCTGACTTTCACTATAACAAAATAGGAAAAAAAAAAACTGTAAAGCCAGGTGCTTGGTGAAAAAGCATTTCCACAGCAACTAGCCTGAGTGCCAGCCTGGCATCAGCACTACCACACACAGCTCCTGCTTCCTCTCTCTCTCTGTTTATAGCTGCTGCTGCTCTCTTCTTTATATCTGTTCCCTTATTGTCGTGCTCATCATCCCTCGCTCTGTTCAGCTTTTCCTCCTCTGCGCTTTGTTCTTTCTAGACATTACCTAGACTGCACAAGTACCTCTCCTCCTCTGGCATCAAGGATTTCTAATTTCTATATTTAAACTTCACCATACAGTACACAGTTGTTCTCTGGGCTGTTTTCTGCAGCGGCCCCACCTCCTTGCCTCAATTCACAATGCCAATACTCTCGGAGCTGTTTGTTCTGTATGTTTTATTCATGAGACAATCAGAGACACATGTACATCCCCTATTTGGCTACCCCCCCCACACACACACACACACAGTAGGGATTCCTCTCCCCCATTTGTCGTCCTCTCTCCTTTTCCAACCCTGTCCCACCCTCCCAGCGAGGCCCCGTCTCACAGCATCCTGCTTCCTCCTGCTTCATTTATCTTCCGCTTAAGCACCGGCTGCCCCACCATGACCACCCACTATGAGATCCATCCATCCATCCCTCAGGAGGAGCCAGGCATGGGCCCAAATCTACAGATCTGCCCTGTTTTTTTTGTTGTTGTTGTTTTTTTGAATCCATTCCTTCCCTGGCCTCCTCTCCTATCTTCTCCTTTCCTCTCCTTCTCTCTCCGCTCATCTCCTCTCTCCGTGGCCTGGCCTGGACTCCCTCTGTGCCCCAGTTTTCTCGTCCTGAACAGCTCTGTTAAATCTTTAACTGGGGGCGCAGGACTTGCACTCGGCCCACTCTTATTCTCTGTTACTGGCTTACGTGCTTGTCCGCTTTCCACCTCTGACATTCCAGCGAGGCTGCCTGTGTTTTGCCTCTAGTCAAAAACTCCTCCTCCTCCTATTTCTCTCCTCTCATTACTATGCAGGGTGTAATTGTCGCAGGGTTTTGCTTTCTTTGGCCAAGCCAGTCTTCTTTTTCCCCCCTCTCTTCTTACTCTGTCATCTGCTTGGGTTGTCCCTCATTTCTTTAGTTTTGCCGTTCCCTGGCTCTCATTTTTCCCCTCGTTTCCCTTGTCCTCTGTTATCTTCCTCTGTAAACGTGACATATCTTTGCATGTTACCTTGAAGTTAGCTCACGCTCTTCATAGTATGTAAATCAGTGGGTTCTGAAAGCAGAGCTGTGCTCACTCTTCTCTCTACATGGAGGAAAACCAGAAGCCAGGTTCATTTAAACTAGGACAAAGAGCTTGGGTGTCAACTTACCAATCACTCACCTGAAGAATGGCACATACAAAGAACTTATTGCCATTACACTTGGCCTTTCAGTGAAAAAGACCCAAGACATTTTTTTCCCTGAAAGAATGTAAATTATTCATCACCGTTAAATGGGGCACGGTGCCTTGGCAGCTGTTTAAATATTGCCCTGTTCAACATTGTTAAATGTGTGTAGATTGTTAGACCTTGTGTAGTTCATTTCGTTTCAAACATTTATTTCTCGGAAAAGTACTGAGGTCTCCTTCATGTTTGCTGCTACCGAGATTTACAGAGAGTGAAAATAGATATGTAGGTGAGACAGAGACATAATAAATATATAAACATTTATACAGAAACATGCTCACATGCCGTCATACATGCATACAGATAGATACATATACATAGATTCATACAAATACATGTATAGTTCGTACACAGGAAACCACAGGATGAGTTATGAAAGCAATTACAAGAAGGGATGGATGTTAAGTTCCACACACAAGCTACATTGGTCTTCTGCAGGCTAACCCCTCCTGCATGTTATACCTCGTGGCCATCTGCACTGTGTCTGTAGCATCCTGGGAAGGAGGCAGAAGGACTGGAGGGAGGTGGGGGGGGGTCCCCTGTCACCGTCTGCCCAAATTCCCCCACCCCACCAGAGGATCCAAAGAAGGCTTATCCCTCCACAACAAACTGTCTGCTTGAAAACCAGAGGAATAATGTAGCCCTCTGAGGGCTGAAAATCAGACGTACTGTTGACTCCATTTTCTGACTGAAATCCAACTTGCAGTTCCATAATTAGCACATTAAACTACAGCATCCCCATATTGTCATTACTGCCATTACCAAAAGTAATGTGTCAAGGATGCAGTAATTGAATATACAAGAGCTTGGAGCTGTGTGGTGTGTCTGCACGCACAGACTTGTATGCTGTTGCCAAGCTCTGAAAAACACCAATGTAATAAGTTAGTTTTTAATCTGTCTTTTTACCAAAGAGTGAGTGGATGTACTTCGTTGTTGCGACAGTAGTAAGACTTCCCTGGACAGTTTGGTTTTCTGTCTTTGTCCTCACTAAGCTTGTTTTGGCTGCCGGGCTGCTCAGCTAAGAGACTGAATGACATGGGGCCACAGATGATGTGACATTTGGGGGCTTTGCCGGGTTTTGAGAGGGATGAACAGCTAAAGGGTGTGTGTCTTAGTCTTAAGAAGAGGTTGATGATGGGGCAACCCGGTGGATCACCGCGGGGAGTGTGTACCACGTACTTAAGAGTGGCACGGGTACAATTTCTGCCTGTGGCCTTTCCTGCATGTCATCCACTTTCTCTCTGCTCTGTATTTCCATTTTCTCTCCTCTATAACTATCCAATGAAGCAGAAATTCCCTGAAAAGAATTCTTAAAAGAAAACGAAAAAAGAATATACTTTGATTCAATGTGTTTATCAGCAGTATTTGTTTGTCTATTATCTAAGTTTTCTAAGGATAATTAATGACTGTTGTCTCTTCGATCAGGTGTGGGACTACGAGACAGGAGACTTTGAGCGCACACTGAAGGGCCATACGGACTCCGTGCAGGACATCTCTTTTGACCAGACCGGCAAACTGCTAGCATCCTGCTCTGCAGACATGACTATCAAGCTGTGGGACTTCCAGGGCTTTGAATGCCTTAGGACCATGCATGGTGAGAAGACAAACGACTTGGTACCTTAATTTTTATCGAAGCTGCCCTCTTGTTAAAAGGGTTAACACCTCACCTGGTGGCACTAGGCTGGTGTAACCACTTCGGATGAGCTTTGGCAGTGGCTTCAAAGAAAGTCGGTTTTTGTATAGTGAGGTGGATCCCATATAACCTCAAAACTGCTTTGTTAGGGTTTCCATTTCACTGCTGTATATAAATGCAGGTTGACTTGTGTGTGAACCGAACTGCCACAATCCATTGAAATTCTAATATAACTCTTGAAATTGGAGAGCTGTTTTTAAGTTGCGTACAGTGTGGTCACAGATCAAATCATGGGTTATAGATGCTTGTGCGGTGATCCCACGCAGGGCTCAGGTGCTGCAGATGCTGTTCATAATAACATTTGATGTCGCAGGCGAGGCTCAGTGTGCAGGGCTTCAGAGTCAGTGCTTTCAAACAGGCTTCAGTGTTAGCCATCTCGTTTCTCTTAACATCTAATCCTACAGGCGTTTAGGTCCGACTGTTATAGGAGTGTATAATTAGCAACATTAAGGAGTTGGAGTATTTTTCATTTTTGAGAAGCCTATCCATGTTATTACTCTCATCTGAGAATCGACTTTGCCATTGCTCGTCCTCACTGAATCAGGCCTCAGGCGGTACCCACATCCCCTCCCTCTTTTAAAATCTAATTGACGAGCAAATTGCAGCAGCGTAGTCTACATGTGCCCCGAGGCCCTACTGATTTAGGGACCACCATAAGAATGATTTTATATATATATATATATATATATGTATATCGATATATATTTTTTAAAACCTCATTTGAACAGTCTGGAGACACACCCCTCACCACCAGCAGCCTGACCCATTTAAAGTCTCAGTGTTTGGTTCACCTTTTCAGAATCTGACTATTATTCCCCAAAATTGCACGGCTGTGAAGCAGACATGAATGAATATGAATGAAATAAATAAGCCCGCCAGACAAGTAGCGCTCAGTCATACTTAAGTCCATGTTGGAGTTGTAAATCCTGTATTTTGTGCATGTGAGCAACAGATTTTCCTAGTTGCCAATCTTTTTTTTTTTTTTTTTTTTTTCTTTTTATGGGGGTGGTAGCTGGCACACTCAGTCAGTGTGAGCTGGCACACTTCCCCCAGACAGACCGGCTGTGTTCGCGCTGCACAAACATCTTAGAGATCACTCAATCTAACGCCTTCTATTAAATTGAACCCCCATCTCTATTCTACACCCGCCCGTCCCTCTTTATCCCCCCGTCTCCATTCACTTGTTTTTATCCATCCTACTCAACCTTTCTCCCTTTTATTCCCCTCCTCCTCCTTTCTCCCCATTTGTCTCAAAAAAAAAATTCATGAGGCTAGCTGATTTGGTGGAGTAGATTAGTGCCGATTTGGACAGCAGTTTAATTATCCTCTTCAGCACCAGATAGCATTTTTCTGTGTAGCTGCCACCCATTATTATAGTCTGATGGCGCGCACTCACACACACACACACACAGACACACACACATATATACAGTTAAGCTGGCCTTTCAGTACATACTTACTGTTGTCTTCATCTGTTTAGCAGCTTAAATATGTCCTCGCGTCTAGGTAATTAGGCATCTCTTATTCTCTCCGGAACAAAGTAAGCCCCAGCAAATTGGCTGCCTCTCTTGTCACTTAATTGGCTAATTAGGCCCAAACTCTCTCTTTTTTTTATTTATTTATATATTTTGTTTGGCACGGCTGGTAACCAAAGACATATAAAAAAAGATAA